>PITA01012525.1:0-61571 GCA_004023965.1 Spilogale gracilis
TTTTGTTTTTGTTTTTTTTTCAAAAGCCAAAGCTGCTCTTCTGGAAATACAAAGGATCAGACTCTAATAATTTACCCAAGACTATTATATGACAATCTTATAAACTCGATTTGAAAAAGGGCAGTCACCATTTCAGAGTTCTAATATCATACAGGTAGATAGATTCTAATATTGTACTAACAGATGCTACTATTGTGCCAATCCAATCACAAACTTACCCTTTGTGAGTGATAGTGACTGTTCTCTCTTTAATGTTAGAACCACTGTGCTTTTGTAAGCAGCAGCATGACACAGTGAAAAGTAACTTTTAGGATCAGATATACCTGGAATTAAATTCTGTCTGCTATTTATCAACATTGTGCCCTTGGGCAGGTTAACTTCTTGGTGTCTCATTTCTCTCTACTGTAAAATAAGAATGGGACCCATCATAAGCCTTAGGAATGCCAATCACCATCCTCCTACAATTTTGCTTCAGAATTAAAAAAAAAACACTTATCCAAATAAAAGATGAATAAATGTGTTTTTCTCATACAAAGAATTAAATATCACAGATAAGAAATTTAGACTTTAAAGATCACTAATACGAGTCTGGTGTCTATCGAGAGCCCGCCTAAACGAACAAACAAGGGCCAAACTATATATATCAATAGACCTCTGATACACAACGTCTGCAACTAGCAAGCTTGTAAGCCAAACCACAGGGTTGTAGCAGCTGGTCCAGAACCTCAGAAGCTTGATCAATGTCAGCTGCCAATGCAGGAGCAACTAGAGAAAGCCAAATATATTCTCCAAACCAATCACATATGATCCCCAACTTGTACTTAGCCTATCTCTAGCTTCCTATGCAAGGATTTCAAATCACAGCGTACCTGAAGCTTGTTTGTTTGTTTGTGTTTTCACTGTAACACTTCTGTCCAACGCTCTTCACCACTGTCTTTGAGTGTCTGCCAAACACCAGTGATGGTGGCTAACTCCCTTGCTGCAACAAGCTCTCACTAAATAGCCTCTTATTGTTCTCCTTGGGTGGTCTTTACTTCCACAATATCCTTCCAGTCTTTTACTGTGTATTTACAGATGAACGTTTCTGTTAATTCTTAGGAAATATATTTCACTTTATGGATTTTTTAAAAAATATTTTTATTTATTTGACAGAGAGAAACACAGCTAGAGAGGGAACACAAGCAAGGGGAGTGAGAGAGGGAGAAGCAGGCCTCCTAAAGAGCATGCATGATGTGGGACTAGATCCAGGGAGTCCAGGATCATGACCTGAACTAAAGGCAGACACTTAATGACTGAGCCACCCAGGTGCCCCTATGGATTTTTAAAAACAAAAATATTATCATTTGTTTCTGTAACTTGACTTAAAAAAATATCCTGGAAATCTATCCCTATTAGTTCCTCCTTATTGTTTTCTGTGGAGGATGGTAGTAATATTTATCCTGCTGATTCTCCATGACCCTGGCTGGTTGCCTTCCTTCATGGCTGCTAGTAACAGCCATTCTGGGACCATTTCTTCAGCATTTCAAGCTTAGAGCGTGCCTAGGGGTTAAGAGACATTGGTCTCTGGTGGATCTAGGTCCTGCGTATTGTCTGCTCAACTTCCTCATTACCCATGTGTGACAAATGCAAGTCTTAGTCATGCTAGATTCTTTTACCCTGAGTCAGTTTTCCAATTGTATGTAAGGAATTTCTTCCAATGGCTAAACATAGGCAACCTTAGAAACCAGTTTGTGAAGGAAGTAAAATTAAATGCTTCATATATCCTTGCTTTTGCCATATAATTTGGATAAATCTTGTAGTCACCCAGATAGTATCCTCTCCAGTGAATACCAAAATATTCAGAATTAAGACACTGATGGTAGGGTCTTGGAAGAATTGTTTTTAAAATCTGACAGTTAACATGCGATAGTAGAGCCTTTAGATCCAATATAATCAACTTAATGCATTTTACTGGTGTATATACCATGGGACAATATAGCGTTGTATTTGAATCTTGACTCCTCGGGTTCAATGAACTTGAGCAAGTTTCCTAGTTTCTCTGAGTCTATTTTCGCATGTCTTTGATGAAGATGAGATTTACTTACATCTTATGGTTCCTTGGAGGAAAAATTTTCCTCCACTCTCTTGTGTTCATTAACTGGGGACTCGTGAATGAAGCTGAAGACAAATTAGTCAGAGAAAAGTCAACTTTTATTCACATATGTAGTGGGAACAAGGACAAAATGTGACTCTCCAAATAGCTAAAGACAGGACTTTAAATATCTAACTTATTAAGGGAAAAGAAGGAGGGAGAAGAGACTCTTATGGAAAAAACAGATGGGTTTCTAGAGGAGCAAATGGGAGATAACAAAGTCTGTGGTAATATTTGTTTATGCAGGTGTAAGTGGTCTTCTAAGCCCTCTTTCCTGCCAGTAAAATTCCCCTGAGAGGGGATTTATGGCAGCCTCACTCCAGAAATTTCTGCCTTAAGCTAGATAAGAGAATCTCCAAAAAGCCTTCTTCCTCTGTCTGTTAAATCTCAGATGTCTTTGGTTTAAAATAATCTTCATACCAACTCTGTGGGTCTGAGTGGATCCCCACAGGGTACTGTGAGAATAATCAAGTAAATTCGGTGAAGCTCTTAGCACAGCATTCCAAATAAAGTTTGCAACTAATTATTGCTCTTTGAAAATTAAGACTTTATGCCTTGCCACTAGTAGCACATGGGAAATTGTGGTGATTTTTTTTTAGTACAAATGTTGACCCCTTCCTGGATTGGCATTTCTTGTATTAAGTTGCTGATGCATCATTTTTTGCTCATAATCAACCTAACTTTTCAAAGTCCATTTCTTACTGATTCTTAAACTTGCCTTAGAATTCATTGCAATTGTCCCAAATAATTTGGGTGGCTCAAGAAAACAAACATCTTTTATGATTCTATTTTTCCTAACTTCTTCCTGGCTTTCCATGGTTGTTCCAGGGTGTCACTCAGGGTGTTTTTGTTTTGTCTTGTTTTTGTTTGTCTGTAGGGTGTTTTTGATGTTGTTGTTGTTGTTGTTGTTGTTGTTTTTACAGATTTTATTTATTTATTTGACAGAAAGAGAGATCACAAGTAGGCAGAGAGGCAGACAGAGAGAGAGGAGGAAGCAGGCTCCCTGCTGAGCAGAGATCCCAATGCGGGCCTCGATCCCAGAACCCTGAGATCATGACCTGAGCCAAAGGCAGAGGCTTAACCCACTGAGCCACCCAGGCACCCTGTCTGTAGGGTTTTTTTCTTTATTTGTTTTGTTTTCATATCCTCTTCATCTCATTTGGCTTCTTGTTCCTCAGAGGAGAAAAAGAAAAGTTATATCTTTGTTTTTGTAATCCTCTCATGTCATCAGTTGTTTATAAATGCTTAGCATCTATAGGGCCACTCACTATGGGTTAGTGGGAAAAAATGCATTTTACCAATAGATATCCTTTTTGATATCTTTGATAATGTCATGGACTTTTATATACGTTCCTTGAAGTTGGAATCAAAAAATCCAAATATCATAAGGATTAATATATAATTATTTTTGATATAGTTATAGCATATAATATATAATATTAATATATATAATTAAGATAGGTCAGAAGATATGAATATGAGGGTAATATTGCTTGCAGGAGATAAGTAACCTGTCTTCAAATTGGCTTAAAGCATATAATTTGCCAGTGTTACCTTCTGCTGCCTAAATTCCCCAGATAAATATGTGGTTTCCTTTGCTTGGGAATGCATTATTCATAATAAAAATATCTTAGCTATTCTGTATACAAATGCAGTGAAGTATAAGCATGCATATTAATTCACTATGTTGCATCGTTAATTGCTATTTTATTGATCAATAAATGTTTTATTTATTATGATATTAAGCAATTGGTATAAATATATTAATAGAATTATTTACTAATTTTTAAAAACTTAGGCTGTATCTTGCTTATGAAAGTGCATTTATAAAACACTTGAATTGGTCATTGATATGGAACATTATTCCTTTTTTATTCAGCATTGCCAAGAGAAAACATTTAATGCCATCCCTGAAAACTAGTAAATTTACATTTGTTGGGCCACCAAGAGAAGTGAATCCTACAGCTAAGAACTCCTCACTGATTCTACAGTCAACTGGAGTATAAAATAAGGTCAACATCCATTTAGTGGAGCACATAGCCTGACAAAATGCACAAGAGAGAACTAGTTTGGTAGCTATAGGAAATGTGATTATTAACAAATAATCTCAATATATTCAATTAAGCAAACCAGTACATTGTTTTAAAACCAGTTATTCTCATTCAGTTAAGTCTTTTCATACCTGAGAATTAGAATTGGAACTTTGAAAAGTCAGAGTGGACATCCGCTTTCGACTTGGGCTTTGTGGATGGGGAATGTGGCATCTGTTATAAGGCATAGGGTTCTAGAAGACCTCTTTCTTGGGGTTTTCTCTGCCCCCAAGAAAAATTTGAACCCTAAAATGTCACTTAAAATATTGCTAACCCAAATCAGAACATGATTTACCAAAAAAAGACAATACCTCAGGTCTACAACCATAGTCTCTTGGGTAATTTAGGATAGAAACCACTCATTTTTCTAAATTGCCAAGATAATGGAGGGGTTATGGAGTCAATTAGCCTGAATTACTCCAGTGATTAACTGTGCCATTCAAATAACTTAATAACTCTAACTCCGTGCTTCATCATTTTGTGACTTATTTTAAGAAGTGGCATTTGTTCAGTTTTCAGATATGTTATTTAAAACAGAGGTGCCTCTTATTGAAAACTACCACTAATTAGTGACTGAGGCAAAATGGCATATATTTTCTTTCACCTGATGGGATCTTAAAGATCTTGATGATTATTTTTAATTATATTATTGTCTGTATATCCCATAGCATCTTGTTTTCTTCAGCTAACAGTTGAATAGTCTGAAAATTAGTCTTCTTACCTGAACAACTGGCCCTCTCACAACTCACAGGAACAAAGTGGAATGTTTACAAGATAGACAAATCAGGAAGGTATCTGACTTCTATATTTTATTTTTTTTATTTTTATTTTTATTTTTATTTTTATTTTAGAGAGAGAGCCCGCAAGTACAGTAGCAGTGGGGAGGGACAGAGGGAGAGGCAGAAGCAGACTCCCCACTGATAGTGAGCCCAATATGGGACTTGATCCCAGAACCCTGGGTTCATGACCTAAGCCAAAAGTAGACATTTAAATGATTGAGCCACCCAGGCACCCTGGAGCCTGACTTCTAAAAGACTGATGATCCACCATTTTAGTATAGAGCGTTCCATATAAAAGCTGATCAACATGGGTTCTAGAAAAAGCAGCTACTTGGCTTTGGAAGACAGTCAGAAGTAACATTTGGATAGCCTGTCTCCATATGATCGTCATCCCTACTGACCTACCATTCTAGGGTAGAAGTGATGCCAAGCCCCAATAGGGAAGCTGGGTACTGCCAAGCAGGATTTTTACTTCTTATGGGGTACTGGAGCAGAATGAGAACCAAGACTAAGGCAGAAGATCAGCCTAACAAATTAGTGCTAGGTACACAGGACCAGAGTTGAATTCTGTCATCAGAGACATTAAGTAGCCACACAGAATTCCTGATTCTCCAGCTACCTCAAGTCTGCTTCTCTTCCTCCCCCATTTCAATATCTGGTATCACTACCCATTACCCTTTAGGCCTCCATGTCAGACCTATGACTTCTTTATTTCTCAACTCAAAAGTTCTGTTCTTTTCTTTCTTGATAAATTTTGACTACATATTAAAATGATAGCCAAAATCAACATAAAATTTAGTTTCATTTTGTTAAGGGCAAAAAGAACTTAGTTGTACAAACATGGGACCCACTTCCACAATTTTCAGGAGTTTGGAAATATTTGTTTTATGTCCTGAAGGTGCAAAGATGGAGAAATGGAAAGGTACTCTTCCCCCACGAATTGACCAGCATGTGCTTCTACTTTTTTTCTTTTTAAGATTTTATTTTATTTTATTTATTCTTTTTTTAAGATTTTTTAAAATTTATTTGACAGAGAGAAACACGGCCAGAGAGGGAACACAAGCAGGGGGAGTAAGAGAGGGAGAAGCAGGCTTCCCGCGGAGCAGAGAGCCCAATGTGGGGCTCGATCCCAGGTCTCCGGGATCATGACCTGAGCGGAAGGCAGTCACTTGACCAACTGAGCCATCCAGGCACCCATTAAGATTTTATTTTTAAGTTATCTCTATACCCAAAGTGGAGTTTAAACTTACAACCCTGAGAACGAGTCACCTGCTCTACCAACTGAGCTAGGCAGACAATTGTAGCATGTTCCTTTTAATAGTAAATTTTAAAGGGAAAATATTCTATGTTAAAACAGCCTAATTGTTCATACCCAGCACACAAATAACTGCTAGAAATCATTTTTCTGAAGGAAAGTATCTTGTAATTCCCAAACAAAGGAAAAATGATGGGCTTTGTTCTCACTTCTTTTCCCCTCTTGTTTGTTTTTCACTTGCTTGAACCTTCTGGTAGAAATATTAAAATGATAATTTTACAGCTTAGTCACTTTTTATTATATGGTAAATAAGTAAGGTAAATAAATATTCACCTTACTCTGGTTGAGCTGAGGTGAAAGAGTGTTAAGAATCTGACACCAAACAACAACAACAACAACAACAAACAAGGATTTGTTTCCATCACTGTCTGTGCTATAAATGATACCAGGTTCCTGATTTTTAATAACCACCTAAGTATAGATTTTTATTGTCTATATCACCAAATTCTATTCCCAACTAAACTCCAAAGCTTATAAACTTGTGGTGAACATAGAGAAACTTTATTTAAGGTTGGTGAACATCACTTCGTGAACAGAAAGAGTTAATGTGACTGAACATTCTAGATGTCTCCTTAACAGCTGGCATTATGAAGAATAGAGCTTATTAAATATTTTGTCTTGGTATGCATTTTGATGAGACTCACTGTCCCCTTGAACATTTTTATTAGCGCTTAGTATGTGTCAATTCTTGGGGTAGGTACCATGAAGAGTAAGACATAATCCTAGTACCTGGAAAATGCGGTCTGGAGTCTATGTGAGTAGAGACTCTTGTCTAGTAGAGACTCTTGAATTTTCTTAACCTTTGATTTGTTTGTGTGAAAGTATTTTTGAGAGGACACCACCAAAGAAGCAATAGAGACATCCATCAGAGGTTAAGAATTATCTTTGAATGACTGAGTGATTGCAGGTACTTTTATGTTTCTGAATTTTTGTTTATTTGTTTTGCAAGAGTATATTTAGGACTTTATAAGCAGAAAAATAAACACCAGTTTTTAAAATGATGAACAAGATCTTACAGTGCTTTTTCACAATAGTGTGCTCAAGGAATAATTGTTAAGTGAATGAGTACATTTTTCAAATTCCCAAACTTTTCTCATTTAAAACCATTAAGGACATTTATTTTGGGTCAAAAGAACTCCTCAAATTTCAGCCAGAGGAGTTAGTCTGCTAACTTTATCTTCAACTTTTGAAAACCACTAACCAGAAAATAAAGAACTTAAAAAAATTCTTTGGATGTTATATCATACCCAAAAGATAAAAAAGGTGATTTTATTTTATCTCTTCTCATTTTTGGAACATTCTATAAACAAACACCATTGGTGTGTAGGACATAAACATAGTTTGAGGGTCATGGTAACTTGAACTGAATACACAACTGACCAACATCTTCTAACCCATCTTGATGGAAGAGATTAGGGGAGGGAATGTAAAAAATGTCTAAGTTGTAGGACATAAAGATAAGTAAATGTGATGAAAACCAACTTTAAGTTACTTGAATGATTTGACCTTGATCCAGGGGTACAAGATTTCACAACATAGTCTAGAAATTTAGGTTAGTTGGCTGGACTGTGAGAGCTAATGAGTCCAGTATTCCAACTTTAGACAGTTCACTCCCTTTCTTTATTTCTTTAGCAAGGGACTATGTAGCAAACAGGTCAAACTTCCTACATATATGTACTGTGGTCTTAAGGAAACCTGATAAAAGGATTATAGTAGCATCATTAGAAAACAATTTGAAATACAAGCTTAATTTGAGAGGCAGGGTGGGGGATTTGTGGAGGATAGGGAAGGAAAAAATGAAACAAGATGGGACTGGGGAGGGAGACAAACCAAAAGAGACTCTTAATCTCAGGAAACAAACTGAGGGTTTCTAGGGGGTGGGGAAGATTGGGATAGGGTGGCTTGGTTATGGAAAAAATAAAAATGAATTAAAAAAATAAAATTTAATAAAATAAAAAAATAAAATAAAATAAAATAATAAATAAAAATAAATAAAATTTTAAAAAATGGTGGGGAATGTTTTCACATCAGTATTGGAGGCAGAGACAAGGAGGGATGATAGTAGTTGTGGGTAGAATTCCCTACTGAATAGATTTAAGCCACTGAGACATTTAGACTCCCATTGAAGAGGTAAGAGACATACATAGCAAATTAAGTAATACCATACGTCATATTCCTTTTGTAAGTTACCCAATTCTCTTTGTGCTATGTCTTATAGGTACAACCTATGTCTTATAGGTACAAGTACAAAACTCACATAGGTTTGAAACAATTACCTACCACTTCTTTCCCAGAGCTTCTCTAATGCTTTAGTGAAGTCCAGCAGAACTGCACACAGTTGTGCATGTGCAGTCAGGAAGTGCAGGCGAGTTTTTGCCAATAGAACCATTTTTTTTTTAATCAGTGAGGGACAAGAGCTTTTAAGTATTTCCTCTTTTCATCTCTCACGTGGATTTTCAGAGATGCATTTCACAAGGTCATTAGAACATCCTGATAAAAACTGATACCAGTTACCGGTGGCCAATTCAAAAAGTTATCTTTGAGTTGACTGACCTTGCTTCTTTGTCCCACTCCCATCTCTCAGTCACGCTTCATGGGATCACTACCCAGTGATATGCAAGCCTATGTCTTAGCTCTTCTTTTGAGACACCCACTCTTAGACATGGGGGAGTAAGACATCAATGTGATAATAAGATCATAGGCCAAGAAAGATAACTGCAAAGAGAAAACAAGAGTTGGATATCAGAAACCCTATGAAAGAATTGACAGAACTTATTAATAAAGCAATGAAGAATGAGACTAGTCAACTTAATGGGCAAGATGATGTGTTCTTTCTAGATATGGCCATAATTTAATGACATTGACCAGCAGGCAATGGGAACTAAGCTTTAGGAATCAAGTGAGAGTTGAAATCTTGTGAGTGAATGAGTTCTCTAAAAGACAACTTTATGAAGAGTCGACCAACGGGTGATAGATTGACTTTCTGATAATGACCAGATTTCAGGAGTCAACAAGAAAAAGAATTAGCAGTTACTTGGCACTTGGGAAATAAGAGTTTAGTGTTATGCATAATAATGGGTGAGTGGAGAGAATGTACAGTTCAATTCCACCATCAGATTAGAGACCAGACTGAAGAGGCTTAAGACAGAAATAGATAACACACAGTAATATATAGTAAAAGGATGAGGACAATCAAATGGATGGATTAATGTACAGATAGTGTAGCTAGAGATAGTTCACTCCTTAATGAGTACTGACAAGCAGGCAATGGAAACTAAGTTTTAGAAACTAAGTTTCCAGGATTTAAAGGATGGAAAAAGGTAGTGGAGTTAATTTCCCTATTAAAAAAAAATCCTGAGCTTAGTTTATTTCTAAATAAACACTATTAAAATAATTTAGTAATCACAAAGAAATTCTGAGATTTATCTTACTCTCCTATTTTGATGTCTTTTAATTCTCAAGAACACTCATTTAGAAAAAAAAGATGAACACTCGTAAGCACTTTTTCTAAGATGTTGGTCTAAAGAATGGGATTATTGAAAAAAAAAAAAAGAATGGCATTATTGAAAAGTACTTCCCTTCCAGAAAACATTGAAAGAATTCCACTTGAATAAATATGGCATAACTCAGTGCCTACTGTTACATACTCATATTTGTGTTAAGCTAATCCTAGTTTCCAAAAAAAGGTTTTTGTGCTGTTGAGAAGCATTTCTGAAATACTGCCAACCCCATCTTGTGATTAAAGTTCTCTGGTAGAACACAGGTTAGAAGGGGTAAGATGCCAAGCAGGTATTTAGAGAGAAAGTTTGATTTTAACATTTTATATTTTAGTGAGTCATGGTTTAGATAATCTGTTTCTGCAAAAATGTTTTCAATATGCAATCTGATCATTTTCTACTTTTTCATTGAATATTTTCTTTTTGATCCTTCTCAGCCATCTGCTTTGACTATAAATAATAGTTAATCGTCGTGTGCTTAGTTTACATCATCCCTCTAGGATATGTTTGTTATCTGTTGAACTTACACTTTGGATCAAACATTTACTGAATGAGTGAGCTTTGAGACAGTGGCTAATTGCCCATAGCGCATAACTGAGCCTTACAAACCATATATTGTTTATCTAATTAGTTGTTATAAGCCTGTTGTTTATTTATACAGTTTAACCGAGACAGTCAAACTATAATTCATTTGCTGGACAATTTGTTTCATTGTTTGTTGTTTCTTATATTCATGATCCTTGTATTACCTGGTTTTAATTGATATTAAGCCACTGCTCACTTTTCTCTCTCTCTTTTAATTTTGACAACTCTTATTTTTTTCAAAGATTTTATTTATTAAGAGAGAGACAGAGAGTAGGAGTGAGGAAGGGGGAGAGGGAGAGGGAGAAGCCAGCATCCTGCTGAGCAAGGATCCCTAGGCTGTGTTCAATCCCAGGACTCTGGGATCCCGACCTTAGCTGAAGGCAGACACGTATCTGACTGAGCCAACCAAGTGTCCATTTTTACAGCTTTAGTTTTGCTTACTCAACTTGTAGACTGACAAACATTATACATACAATTTTAATTTCATTCTTGGCATAAAACTCTATTTGTTCCTAAGGTACAAGAAGTACAAGTTCCTTATCGATAATGAGGTTTTGTTTTGTTTTTTCTTTTATTTTTTTTATTTTTTAAAAATGTTTTATTTATTTATTTGACAGAGAGAAACACAGCCAGAGAGGCAACATAAGCAGGGGGAGTGAGAGAGGGAGAAGCAGGCTTCCCGCTGAGCAGGGAGCCCGATGTGGGACTCGATACTGAGTCTCCAGGATCATGACCTGAGTTGAAGGCAGTCGCTTAACCAACTGAGCCACCCAGGCGCCCCTTGTTTTTTCTTTTAAAGAAAGGAAGATAATAAAATTTTCTTTTACAATCCCACCATTTAGAGAGAACCACTATTGACATTGTTGTTTATATGAAGCCATAATTTTTATATGCCTATATATGGGTAATTAAAAACAAAAATGTGATTGTATAGAACATATCCTTCCCAAACTTGCTTTTTTCATTAACATGTATGATAAACATGTAGTCCTACCCTAAGAGTACCATACGACACAATTTATATTGGGTATATCATAGATGTACTATCCCCTTTCAGTCATACCTTCAGTGTTTTCAGTGATGTGATCAATAGCTGCTCAGTTAAATCTTTCTTGATTTCCTAAATTAATCCACAGTATGTATCACTAAATAATTTGTGTGGGAACTCTTATTTTCAAGAAACCTGTTTGAGTTTAACAAAAAAGAGGACTATATTAGAAGTACATAGGGGTATCTTGAGGATCTCAAGGACAAGAAAGTTGTTGGAAACATTCTTTGGACTCATATGTATACAAGTCTCTAGATTTGTGATTCATTACCTCCTCTCAGCCTCCCTCTGCTTCATAGTACATGCATAAAATCATGGCCACCCATAGCAACCAAGTTTATATGTCACAGGTCCAGCCATCATGAGAAAAATGAAGTCATTCCCAATCCTTTCTTGTGGCCCCACCCCATTCTCCATTCCAGATTTCCAGATTTAGGGGATGTTCGCCTTGACTCCTTCAGCTGAGGCCAAGGGATGGCATTTGATGAACATTGTTGCCAAGAGTCACTCTATAGCCGTAGCTGTGTGAAGGATGAGACGATCAAGAGGGTCTGCGGAGGCAGTCCATGAATACCATCATATTCTTATCACTCAGGACACTTATTTTTATTGAGAGACACTTATTGCAGTAAATTGGCACTGTTAAAGCAGTAAAAAAAGGAAATTCTTTTTTTCTTTCTCTAATAAGAATAGATTTTTCTAAGACTAAGTTTGATTCATCTGACAGTGGGCAACAATACCTTCATGTGTTTTTGAGCTTTGCATCTACAAGGGAGACACCATCCTTGTGAACACTCTCTGATTGAGTGCCATCCATTGTTGGAATGCCATCCATTGATTCATCATAAGAATGAGAAAATTCTGTCATGGAAAAGAGTTTTAAAATTTGTTAACTGTTCTTTTCTAGAATTAACATATATAAAATCACACTCCTCACATAATGCATTTTATGGTTATTCTAAGAAAAGTACATCTAGTATTGAAGAATAAAACATTAACATTTGTAGAGAAAAATCATGACCAACTTAAAGTAAATCTAAATTTTCTCTGGACTTTCATCACACAACTAGAAATAAACTTCCACAGGAGAGCAAAATCTTCCAGCTGAATGTGTTGAAAACTTTGGGAGAGGGGGGAATTAATGGGATGACGGGCCCAAGGCAAATTAGGTATTATAGAATTGCATCAGTTCTGTTTTCTAGAAAAGGCTATAGTGTTACTTAAGTTTGGGCTCTACATTTTCTTAAGTTGTCTTAGTCTCTATCATGTTAGTTATCTATTGCAGCATAACAAATCCTCCAAAGTTAGTAACTTAAAACAACAAATGTTTATTACTGGTCATGGTTTCTGGGAGACTGGAACCCAGAAGGAACTTAGCTGGCTGGCTCAGGGTCTCTTATGGAGTTATAGTTAAGCTGTCCACTGGGGCTGCAGTTCTCTGGAGGCTTAACCTAACTGGGGGATCTGCTTCTAAACTCACTTGTGTGACTCTTAGCAGGAGGCCTTAGTACATGGGCCTCTACAGGGCTGCTCATCACATGGCAGCTCATTTACCTTGGAGCAAATTATCTGAGAGACAGAGTTGGTGGGCAGGGGAACATAGAAAAGCATTGTCTTGTATGACTTAGCCTCAGAACTGGCAGTCCATCGCTTCTGCCATCGGCTGTGGCACACAGAACCTTATGCCATGAGGGTAGGGCATGGATACTAGGAGGTAAGCATCATCATCTTGGAGGCTGGCTACCCCTTATATCATTCTCAGGTCATAAAAATCGACTTTCTAATTTGATTTTTATTTCTGTTTCTAGAACTCTGATTCCCTTCTATATTGTTTTTCTTTGCACTTGAAATAATGTTACAAATCAATTTTAATTTTATAGTTTGCATGGAGATTTCCTTAAAATGTTCCTAAAGTTTAGGACTTGGGGTTTAACAGTTTCTGGCATCTTTATCAATGCTTTATATCCTAAATTATATATACTATGCTTATTTTAAAAGGAGATTGATTAAATGCATCCCTTTATTTAGGCTATCACTCATTCATTTATTCATTTGACAAATAATTATTGAGTTCAGGGAACTATGTTTTCTTTATTGTTTCAGTATATGGCCTCCGTGTTCTAGCCTCCTTCAATTTTTCTAATTTTTTGTGAGAGAATGAGCAAGAACGAGAACGCACATGTGTGAACTTGGCTTTTGCGGGGAGGGGAGTAGGAGCAGAAGGAGAGGGAGAGAATCTTAAGCAGGCCCCATGCTCAGTGCTCAATATGGAGTCTGAGGGGCTCAATCCCAAGACCTGGAGATCATTACCTGAGCCTAAATCAAGAGTCAAACACTTAACCAACAGAGCCACCCAGGTGCCCCTAGCTTCCTCTTTTTAAAAACATCTGTATTAAGATATATTTCACATATCATATAACTCACTCATTTCACTCATGTAAAGTGTAAAGGTGCCTATTTCTAAACCACATTTTTAGGGGTACCTGGGTGGCTTAGTCAGTTCAGTGTCTGCCTTCGGCTCAGGTCATGACCCCAAGGACCTGGGATCCAGCCCGGCTTCAGACTTCCGGTCCCGTGGAGAGCCTGATTCTCCCTCTCCCTCTGCTCCTCCCCTTCTTTGTGCTCTCTCTCTCTCTCAAATAAATACATAAAATATTAAAAAAAAAAACAACAAACTACATTTTTGGAGACAAAAGCCCTACATGTATCTAAATAAGAAGGCCTATCTTTAAGATTCCAAAGATATATGTTCTTCTGCCAAAGCAAACGGGAAGACACAAACATCTTGTTTATTCTTTCTCTCTGTGGAACTCTGGAAACCTTAGAGGTGTATTAACTGTATAGCAAAGAGAACCAAACAAGCAACTTCAGTGGCCTGAAGACCTATTTGTCAGGATAAGTTCTCCAGTCAGAGTCCTATCATTTTCCCCTGGGACTAGATAAACAGCCAAACCCCCAGCGACTTCAGTATAAAGGGCTATGTTTATCGGGATTATCGGGACACACCCAAATGCTGGGCTCCAGATAATCCAATCCTTAATGAATGGAAATTATATTTTATTTAATGATATTTGAGAAAGTAAAAGATGTTTTTACATGCTTTCCTAAAAACTGTCACATAAACAAAGAACAAAGCAGGTGTTCATCTTAACTGAAATGTAGTATATTCTTCTATTTTCCTCCTTTGGTGTAATTTTTAAGTATTAAAAAAATTATACAGTTAGTACATATATATTGTTGAAAAAGAGAAAATATACAAAAGCAACAGTACAAAAAAGCATTTGGGGGTGCCTGGGTGGCTCAGTGAGTTAAAGCCTCTGCCTTCGGCTCAGGTCATGATCCCAGGGTCCTGGAATGGAGGCCCTTGTGGGGCTCTCTGCTCAGCAGGGAGCCTGTTTCCTTTGCTCTCTCTGCCTGCCTGTCTGCCTACTTGTGATCTTTCTCTCTGTCAAGTAAATAAAATCGTAAAAAAAAAAAAAAGATTTAGAAACATTTTATTTCTGTTATCCAGAGATAGCTGGTGTTAAGTTTCAGTGTGCATCCTTTCAAAAACCAAAATTTTGGAGGGTGTATATTTACATAAATGATAACTGATATATTGCAAGCTTTAATAAGTGTGATTAAAAATTGGGCTTGTATTACTATTGAATAATGTGATTATTTCTCACTTTTGCATGTTCGGCTTACTTTGATCTCTAGTTGGTGTCTACATCTTTTTTCTCCCTGGGTCCTTGTTCACTGTCATAATTGCCCCTAAAGGTGACTTACCCTCACCACAGCTAGTGGTGTCACTTGCCTTTGTAAAGGGATCTTCTATCTCAGGGTGCTTGGAAACCTGACGGCTACCTTGTGGGTCTCAAAGCAGCACTGACATGTGCCATGACTCTAAAGAAAATTGCTTCTTCAGCTTCTCAGGGTGCAGCTCCCAATTCCTGTCAGCAATCCTGCAAACAAATATACACACTTATATATAAGAAAAAATGGTATTTTTAGGACAGCGAGATCTCAAGCCAAATGTATAAAACAAATCATTTCTCTCAAACAGAATAATACTTTTCACACAGGAAACACTATATAGGAAGCTCCCTGTGTGAATCGTTTTGTACTAGAACATTCACGTTTTAGGGGCTCAACATCTCAAACATCTTTTATTCAGATGAGGGATCAGCTGAATTCTCACATAATTAAATGGTCTATTTGGGATTTTCAGATCAAAGAAGCAATCTGCCTAAAAGTTGATTGAATACCGCGAAACAAACAATAAAAACCAGTTCACTCCTTTGATAGTTTTATAGCCTTTTATCTTTTCCATCCAGGTTTCAGCTGGCCAACTTTCAATAAATGTACAAGTTTAAGGGTATTTTTTCTTGATTAGTAGTCTTGGCTCCTACCCTCATTCTCTGAGAAGGGGCTTAACTATGCAGGGAGGTGGCAATGGGGAACTCTATTTTCATGCTTTAGGTATATGTATACTTTTAAGTCAGTGCAATGAGAATATATTCATATATTGGTTACATAATTAAAAAAAAACACTATCAGCATCACATCAAAAGTAGCAATTTGGCACAAACACATTGAAGCATTCCGAGTAGAGCTCATGGAATATATATTTCTTTTTTTTTTTAAGATTTATTTATTTATTAACTTGAGAGCGAGAAAGAAAACATGCATGTGAGAGCAGGGGGAAGGGCAGAGGGAGAGGGACAGAGAATCTCAAGCAAACTTCCCTCTGAGTCTGGAGCCCAAGGCAGAACACCATCTCATGATCCCACCATCATGACCTGAGCCAAAGTCAAGTAAGCTGCTTACCTGATGGAGTCCACCCAGGCGCCCCTCTATTGCTAATGTCCTGTTAGATAGCTTGTGGGGGCCGCATGGTCCAGTGGGAATTTCAGAAGTCAGTGCACCTGGCTGTGTCAGAAAGGTGCAGTCCTTGGGTGGGTCATTACATCCCTTGTTTCCTTATCCATCCCGTGCTATATCGAGTGTTGAAACTTCTTGGAATTCCACCATTCTGTAGTTTATAGGGGTCTCTCGTGAATGCTCTGGTTGTAAGAAATATCACATCCTTTTATTTCTCCAAATAAAATGTAATCTTATTGATTTCATTTTTACAGAGTTGGGGGGAGGAAATTCAATGTCAGTCTTTTTTCAGATTTCTCTTCCCCTACTGTAGGTTTCTGCCAGAGTTGCAGGGACATTGTGCAGGGCACGCGTAGGAATAGACCCACTGGTCTTCAACACTAGGCACTAGTAACATACTCCCTGGCCATTTCTGCAAATTCTTGAATGGAGGTAGCTCAGCTTCTTTTTACCTTATTTTGACCATGAGAATTCTTTAGCAACACTCCAAGATATTTCTCTTAAAGTTTATTGCTACCTCCCTTGAACCGGTCATCAGTTCTGCTGCTGCTGCTCTTCTTTGCTCTTTCAATATTCTGGAGAGCTGCAGGTCTGCAGGTTACATTTCCTGGTGTCCCTTGCCAGTGGGATCCTGGTCAGGGCTGCTAATGGGAGGCGCTGGCAGGATACTAGAAGGCAGGAAATGAGGGAAAGGGATTTATGTATGGCTTCCCACTTCTGACACCATTTCAGGCAGCTATGACGGTATTTACCACCGTGACAGTGTTGCCAAAGCTCCACCCCTGGTTGGAATGACACCTCATCAGCAGTAGTGTCTGCAGTAGTGTCTCCATCAGCACAGTGACTGGTACAGGCTTATGAACTCCAGCCCAGGAGTTTTGGCTGATTCTATTCCTTGGGTATCATTCTTCTTGGTTTTCATCCTCTACCTCCTCTCCTTCTCTATTACCTCTCTTCCATTACTTTCATAACCAGTTCCTTGAATTAAATATTTTGGAATCTTTCATTTGGTTTCTGTTTTTCTTGACTATAAGTGATTAGCAGACCCCTGGGTCTGTAACCCAGTGTCCTTGAGCCTCACTATCACAAATCCAATTACGTCTTGCAGGACTGTGTGTAAGGGTAAGATGCTGTATCTGCTATTCTCAAAGCCAGTGAGACCCTACTAAGTTAAGATGGTTTTGGTTGCAAATAACAGAAACTCAACTGAGGAAACTTAAGACAAATTCGGAAATTTATTATAAGCCTTCAAGTGCAAGCCTTGGAACTTTAGTGCTAGGGTGTACACAGGCCACCAGAACCATGGCTAGAATTGCTGCAGGCAACTGTATCAGTTAGCTAATGCTGCACAACCAACCAAGACTTAGAGGTATATCATAACAATCCAAGACTTTGTGGATTGTAATAATAACCATTTATTATTTTTCATAAGTTTATGGGTTGATTGGGTAGTTCTTTTCATTTGGGTAGGACCTGGATAATCTCAGCTAGGTTACATCATATCTCTTTGGTCAGCCGGTATGTCATTTGCAGGCTGGCTTGTTTGGGTGGCCTTGGATGGGGCACCAGAGCTATGGTTCTTATCCTTTCAGTAGCCACCCATGGATGGGTCAAAGGGAAAAAGTGTAAGCATGTAGGGCTTCTTGTGATCTAAGCTTGACAGTCTGTTACTTTCACCAAGTCACAAATTCATCCCATATTCAAAAAGTGAGATACTAGGCTCCAGCTCTTGATGTGAAGAGCTGTAAAGTCAGTCATGTTGTGAAGAGAGTGGAGTACAGGAAGAGGATTAAAGAACTGTGGCCTGTTTTGCAATCTGCCCACTACAGGAAGTTCCCTTTGCTTTTCTGTAAACTTTGCTTTAATTTTTTTTCCCACCACACACCAGTTTTCTTCCTTCTCTCCTTCTTTCCTTCCTTCCTCCTACCCTCCCTCCCTCACTGCCTCTCTCCCCTCCTTACTTCACTGTGGTGGAAAATAGCCACTGCTATTAGCTTCTAAGTTTCTATGTTCACTACTGAAGAAGATAACCAAGCTAAAACAGGAACCTCAGTCAACTCTGTATATTCTGAACGAGGTCTCAGTGAGTCATCTTGAGTCAGGTGTGCACTCATGGATCAATATATTGTGGTCTGGAACTCATGGTCAAATTAGTGCTTTGACTATAGATTTATGGATGGAAGGAGAGTAGAGAGTAGTTACCTGAGAAGCAACCCAAACATTACGCATATAGAGCCACAAAACTTATAAATGCTTCCAAGATGGCTTTCATTGTGTTTTTAAGAGGAATATCTCTTACAGTTATGACTAGGTTGTGAACAAAAGAGGAAAATGAATTAATGTGGGGAGCAAGAGCATGGACTCTGGAATAAAACTGCCAGTGTGGATATCTCCATCTGCCATGTCTTAGCTGAGGGACTTCAGGCAAATTCTGCAGGCTCATTACCTTAATAGTAAAACTGGAAAGAAAATGTTTCCTATCTTACAGACTGTGTAAGGATTTAATTTAAGTATGCTGCATATATACTGCATATATAACGATGTCTATGCATAGTAAATGCTCAATAAATGTTAGCTACTGATATAGTTATTACCACTAAAGAAAAAACACTAAGCACTGGGTATAAGAATTCAGCAGGACACTACTTGTGATTTCTATTAAACTTAGCAGTCAGAATTATTTACTAGAGATCCTAGTTTGAAATAAAAATAAAATCATAGGATATCCTTGCTGAAATCCTAGCTAGGTTTGTGTTTACTGTTCTATTAGTCATCTTTTCAAGGCATTCCTTCAGGTTTTTGTGTTGCTTACCAAAAACACAAAGTTAAGTCAAAAGTATACAAAGGCCAGGAAAGCCAAGACATCAATGATGAAGTTGTGAGCCCATCAGAGGGAAGGGAATGAAGAGTGACTCTCTGTTTGAGGCTACCATAAGTCAGAAAAGCATATAATTTAAAAGAAAAAAAAAAAAACCTTTATCTAATTGTCCCCTAAGTCTTATACAAAACCCAGGAACCTGGAAGTGTTAGTATTGTACATCCAGTAATACTGGCTAAAAAGAAAAAGTAAAACATTTAAATATTGAGGGCACCTGGGTGGCTCAGTGGGTTGAAGCCTCTGCCTTCGGCTCAGTCAAGATCCCAGGATCCTGGGAGGCCGGCATCAGGCTCTCTGCTCAGCAGGGAGCCTGCTTCCTCCTCCCTCTCTCTCTGCCTGCCTCTCTGCCTACTTGTGATCTCTCTCTCTCTGTCAAATAAATAAATAAAATCTTTAAAAAAACATTTAAATATTGAAAATCTCAATATAGATCATTTAAATCATGCTATGTAGAATGCAAGTACCTAGGAATCTAGAAGACCCCAAATCAGGAGCTTATTTTAGCAAAAACAGAAGATCTGTCTTCTGTTTTTCTTTTAGTTTTCGATGTAATGTAATTTTTTGATGGTCAGATTGCATCTAATGAACTCAATCTAAAAGTATGAGCAAGATGTTATGAAAATGTATTAAAATAGTTTCCTCTGTTTTATTTACCACACCTACATTCTTCGTGCATATTCACAAAGGAAGCCCCTAAGACTGAGGGCAGGCAATTCCTTTATAATCTTATCAGAAATAGAAGCCAATAGTTGTAATGACTCATTTGTTTCCTTCTGCTTTCAATCTTATCTTGGGACCACAGATTGCATTACAATTGGTAAGTAATTGTGCATCTTTTGTGAAGCACCTTGAAATGTTCTGGCATGGTAATAAATTGCCCATGCTTTAGAATTCTCAAACAAAGCTAAGTTTTTCAACTGAATCCTGTCCCTTTAATATAACACTTCATATTATTTTGAGAACCAGCAGCGAGCGAGTCACTAGAAAAAAATCAGAGCCGAGTACTCAAAAAGTAAACAACTTAGTTTAAATAGGAGATTTCCCTATAGTGAAATCTATTTATGTAGTCATTGTCTACCATGAGCGTGTCTTATTGTAAACTCTAAGTAACCTGATGCTTAGAGATCCTATTTTTTTTCCTCTGTACCACCCTTGAGTCCAATTTATTTTTTTCTCTGCATGAAGTACAGAAACTAGAAGTGAAAACTGCGAATGAGGTTAGTTTGGGTGAGGGTCCAACTAGGATTAAATAAATTCCTATGACAGATCCTAAGCACAACAGATTTGATGGTTAATTCAGTGTTAAAAGATGTGGTGTGGAGCATGAAAGAGACTGCCTGGCATTCCACCAGATCCACTTTTCACTTATTGCCAATTAATAAGGTCTTCATATTCAACTGGACACATGGCTGGCCCAAATCAAGGATGCATCTCCCTTCCTCCCTCCCAGCTAGGAATGGCCAAGTCATTCAGTTCTGGACAATGGGATGTGAGTGGCAGTTATCTGTGACCATCTCTGGACTTTGATGTGGAAGAGAAATAAACCACTTTGACCCCCACCTCACCACCCACCTGCCTCTCATCAGGTACCTTGATAGTGGGAGTTGACAGTAAGGTGAGTTCTTTGTCATGAGGTACACTCCAAATAAAGCATCCTGAGAGAGAACTACACCCAGTCTGTAATCAGACTGACAAGGGCTGAGCCTTGACCCACAAACCCAATTTCAATAGAAATAACATATTTATAAGCCACCCTTGACAGTACAAAACAGTTTTTTGTGAACTGGCATAAACTCTCTTTTGGAAGTTACCACGAGTTATAGGCCCCACTCGGTGACTCTATCACTGTTGAAGGTGGAAAATGGGAGTTGGACTTGAATTGTGGGAAGAAAGATTTGTCCTATAAGGAGTAATTTAAAGAAGGGTTTAAAGACAGTAAAGGCGATAGGGAGTGAAAAAATCTAAGTAAAAGATTTTAATTCTACTTATATTTGATATAGGATAAACAGCTCCATTTTGTAGTGTGATTTCTCCAAGAGTCTTTCTGATATAGACTTCTCTGAGTTCCCTAAATGTTGCCTCTATTTAAAATTCTAAAAGACCTTTTCTGAGAACAAAAAGTACAGTATTTTTTTTTATTCTTGTCTCTAATTGACATTACTTGAAAAAAAATTGTATTTGGCTTCAGACAAGTAATTCTTAGGAAAACTAAAACAAACAGTCCAGGCCCACTGGTTTGCAATTTTATTTTTGTCATGCAAATCTTAGGTAGCCAGCTAAATATATATTTAATTATATCAAAGGATCGAGTTAAGCTATAATCTCTAAGCCAAGTTACAGGTCATAAATAGGACAAAGATGTCCTCATTGTAAACTGTAAATATTTGTTGAGAGCATCACATAAGATTGGCTGTAATTATGCTGTTCTTCATTAAATTTAGAATTCTATCAACCACAACACCCACTTATTCCACCAGTCACTTTAATCAAGTCTGATATCAACCGTAGGGCAAACACTATTGCATTTAGTTGTCATCTATGCCCTTGGGACAAATAAGCCTAAGCAATTCTTAATTCTCTCGGACATGAGAAAAGAAATCTAAGAAAATATGTACTTCCTTATAGTGATCTATGCAAATTCTTGAATTTTGGCTATCTTTCACTTTAAAAAAATGAAGTTGGGGCAGCTCGGTGGCTCAGTTGGTTAAGCGTCTGCCTTCAACTCAGGTCATGATCTCAGGGTCCTGGAATGGAGCCCCACCTGGGCCTCCCTGCTCAGTGGGGAGTCTGCTCTGTCTTTGCCCCTCTCCTTGTTCATGCTCTCTCTCTCAAATACATTTTAAAAATATTTTTGAAAAATTAAAAAATGAAGTATTTGTCACTTAAAAATGAAGTTATTGACAAATGTCTGTATTCCTACAGTAACTGCAAAGCTGGTCCTAATTTTTTTTTTCTGGTCCTAATTTTTGTTGCTTGAAAAAGTCCCAGAATAGCCATATTTCTTTAAGGGTAGTTTATATCTGGGCAGTTAAATCTCAGAGGTTTGGGTTTTTTTTTTCCTTAAATTTTATAAATACTTTTTCAAGTTATCGTAGTTATACCAGAAAACATCTCTTCTCCATCTTCTAATTTTGATTATACTTTACTTATTATACCAAACACTGGGCAGGATAAAACAGCATTATCAATGGAGCATTTCTGCCAATATCTTAGCATTATACCATGAAGGGAATTGGATTAATTCCCTTAAATTAGTTAGATTAATTAACTGTCAGTTATAATAGGCAAGCTTCCACTTAAGAATGAGTAAGTCACAAGGATGAAAGGTACAGCATAGGGACTATAGTTCATGGCATTGGACTATCTTTGCGTGGTGACAGATGACAGCTACCTTTGTGGGGAGCATAGCATACCATACTGAAAAGTTGATTGTGTGTGCACCTGAAACCAAAGTAACCTTGTGTGTTAACTATACTTCAATTAAAAAAATAAATAAAATACAAGATGCTGTATTTATATTTTAAACAAACATTTAAAAATAACTATTTGCTTAATATAGTCAATAAATTTCCCTGGTTTTTGCTCTAAAACACCATAAAACATAGAAATAGTAGCACTTGTGGGACAATTATCATGGGAATTTGAAACACCTTTATTAATGTTTAAAGAAATGCTAACTATCCATTCCATCTCTCTGAAATGAGTGGATTTTGTATGATTATTTTATGCTTGAGAATTTAAATACAGAACCACTAATTACTTGGAGTACACTGAATAATGAACAAGTCTGTAATTCATTACTAAAAGAATATGTGTGTGTGTATATATATGTGTATATATAGGTGTATATATATGTGTATGTATATATATGTATATATATATGGAAAACTCTATCCTCTGAATTTATCAATACTTCAAACTTTTGGAGAAGAAATTTCAAATTATATGGACCTTTAACTTATTCAGATTGTCAGAAATGATAGAAATACGACCATTCCAAGGGTGAGCCAGATTTTGTAGTAACTCCAAGTTTAGACATTAGCCATCCCCACTGTCCCCAGTGTTATTTTTCTCATTCAGAACACATTAATTTATCTTCTCAGAATCCATGGCTCTTCTTATCTCCACTATTAAGTTTCTTTCCTTCCTCAACCCTGTAGTCACCCACCATGCCTCTGTGCTACTGACCTTTCCTCCACCAGCTGCCCACCAGGCACTGAGACATCTCAAGGGAATGCAGAATCCTGGGGGCCCATGGAATCAGAGCGGTCTGCCCATCCTCCACAGAATTTCTCTCTTGGTTTGTTTGAGCTGCAGAGCACTTGTCCTTTGTCTCTGGAGATGTTGATGTTTATGTTGTATAGAAAATGTAGTTCACATCTGCAGTTTCAGATTACTACAGATTTCACCCAAATCAAAGTATCAGGTCCCATGGATGCCTCTTTGACCTTCAAATAAGAGCAATTACCTAAAAGCTCAACTGAATCAGAATCATGCATCAGAAGCCTTTAATTCATTGAATTTACCTCAGGACTTTTATTGCCATTTATAAAAATTCTTGGCTGATTTACATTGACTTTACAATTCTGCAGACAAAATAAAATGCCAGATAATTTGGAAGATGGAGTACACTTTCATCAGCTGCTGAATGAATACAGATAAGGAAAGAAAGAACTGAAATTTTAGAAGCACTTCATTTATATTCAAAAGCCAGGTGCTTCAGCCTGACAGCTGTCTTCACTTTTTTGACGAAAATCTTAAAAATGGAAGATCCTAGTTTCCTGGCTTTAGCTGACTGCTATGGGACGTCAGAGATAGATAAACTCTAGGCAACCAAAGGCTGCAGGGCAAAAAATGAAGGATATTCTGAGTCATGCTTAGTTTGAAATGGTAAGTTCAACAACTATGAATACTCTGCAATAAACTAAAAATCTTGGTGATGTTCAGAAATGAAGACAAGAAAGGAAAGTTAGGTAGGCAGAAAACACAAATGTGCAGACAAAACATTGTTCAAAAGCCTGCCTTTCTGAACTGACACCATCTAGTGTTGTTTCTGTAATTTCCAGATGCACTTGAAAATTACACACTTTCAGTTGGTAAATATCAAATCTTATATGTGACATCCATTCACAGTTAAGAACATTGTTATGTTTAATCACATGCTCTTAGAGAAACAGCTGCAGAGAAGTCAAGTTTTGGGGTCTTTTCTTAAAAACTATGCTGCAGGGGCGCCTGGGTGGCTCAGTTGGTTGAGCGACTGCCTTCGGCTCAGGTCATGATCCCGGAGACCCTGGATTGAGCCCCACATCGGGCTCCCTGCTCTGCGGGAAGCCTGCTTCTCCCTCTCTCACTCCCCCTGCTTGTGTTCCCTCTCTGGCTGTGTTTCTCTCTGTCAAATAAATAAAATCTTAAAAAAAAAAAAAAAAACAAAACTATGCTGCATCCATCAAAACGCTGAAAAAGGCAAATTTCTCACCTGGTCATTTCTAGAGTCACTTTTAAATTACACGATTGCTCTTTATTAGCAAATGCATCACATTTAAGTCAGATGGATTTTTGCCACTATGCTGCTGTATTCTGCTAGTGCATGCAAATTATTTAATAACCTTCCACCAAATTCTTTAACCAGTTCATTATCTGAGACGAAAGTGCTAAATGTTCCTAAGTGGGTTTTTTCCAATTTAACCTGAGAAATGTTACAGATAACAGACAAGGTTTGGCTCACTTTATAAATGTGTCAGTGCATTAGTACTAAAATTCCCTGCATCTTTTGAATTATTCATACTACTGTCATTCAATTAAGAATTCTGTCTTGATTTTGTTAGAGCAATTCACTTTTATGTCACATGAAGAATGAGTAAAAAGGCATTTATGTATTGAATTAATGATGTTGGCTTGTTTTGTCTTTAAGTTCCTTTGTAACACATAAGTTCTACAATTAATATTTTCTCAAGAATCAGAAAGTAAGACTTTTGCTTGACTACTTTCATATAGTAAATGATATTAACTATTCACACCAACACACAAATCTTTTCTTTAAAATGCTGTTTAAAGCTGTGAATTGCTAGTGTATGCTTAGCAGAGCACTAGGCTTCCTAGGGAATGACATTATTTCGAATTATTTTCTACTTCAGAGCTCAAATGTTGGAATCCACCTCTTTTTCTTTTCTCATTCATTTTGTGCTTAAAAATCATGTACATGTCACCATAGCTGCATGAATAGATTCTAACGCAAACCGGGGGGGTAGTCAGCATTTGGACAATCCTTATGAACTTCCTGTAAGCTGAAGGAAGAGATGTGGCCATCCATAGGAGGAAGCATGCAAATTCACATCCAGACATCAAGAGAAGATCCTTTTCTTTTCTAATTAAGATCCCTGCCCTGAGACCTTCCCTGTGATACTGTCACTCCAATTCTTTTTTTTTTTTTTTTAAAGATTGTATTTATTTGACAGAGAGAAACACAGCCAGAGAGGGAACACAAGCAGGGGGAGTGAGAGAGGGAGAAGCAGGCTTCCCACTGAGCAGGGAGCCGGATGTGGGGCTCTATCCCGGGTCTCCGGGATCGTGACCTGAGCCGAAGGCAGTCACTTAACCAACTGAGCGACCCAGGCGCCACCTTTTTTTTTTTTTTTTTTAAGATTTTGTCACTCCAATTCTTTAAGTGTTTTAATTGGAAAGAGTCATGCCTTCTGTATCAGTTTTCTATTGCTGCCATAAATTACCACAAATATAGATATTGAGATCCACATACATTTATTTTCTTAACAGTTCTGCAGGTCAGAAGCCAGATACGGGTCTACCTGGATTAAAATAAAGGTGTTGGGAGTCCTGAGTTTCTCTCTAGAAGCTCTCAGGGAGATGCAATTTCCTTGTTTGTTTGGTTTGTTTTTGTTTTTGTTTTTTTCCTAGCTTCTAGAGACCATCTGGCTCACATTCCCTTCCACCATCTTGAAAGCCAGCAATGGTGGGTCATGACCTCATGCTGCCATCTGTCTGCTTCTCCACAGCAAGGCAAGATTGTCTACTTTTAAAGCCTCAGGTGATTAGTTTGGGTCCATTAGATAATCCAGGATACCCTCCCCGTTTCAAGAGCCTTAAATTTAATCACATCCGCAATGTCCCTTTTGCTAAGGAAGATAGCATATTCACAGGTTCTAGGGATTAGGGCCTGAACACCTTTGTGTGGGAGGGTTATTATTCTGCCAATCCTACCTTGATAGCCATTTATTTGCAAACTCTTTTTCTTCCATTCCTCTCTGTACTGACATCAGGGACATTCTGTCTTCCCTTCCCTCCCTCCTCCAGGAATTTCATTTACTCTCACACATTTGACATCCATTTAATGGGGGTGACTTTTTATTATTGACACACAATGGATTGAGCATTTGGGCTTTAATTTTAATTAAAAATGTGAAGTCAATAATCTACTGTTGCTTGTTTCCATTTGTATGACATATCGATCAGTAATTAAACAAGTTTTAGCCGATTTAGTTGGTTGTAACAACTGTGTACCAACTATGCTTACTTTCTTATCAACTTACCAGCTTTAAAGTGACTATATATATCAGTTCTTGTTATTAGTTGGAATTTTTTATGTTTCTGATGTTGCTTGAAATGAAGGGGCAGCTGGCTTATTGCTTAGACATCCTTGGATTGTTCAGAATGTTGTTGAGTAGGGATATTTTTGCCCAGGGGTCTTCTTTAGTAAGTGCCCAGAGGTCTGAGATCAAATTTCCTTCTTTACCTTTGCCACAAAACTAATGCTTTTCTTATTAGCTCTCTTGGCGGTGGAAGAACATGGACTAAAATTTAAAATATATTACAGGGATAGGGAGTAGAAGGACCTTGGTAGCTTAGATCAGATTATTACCCTTACTAGTGCTATTTGTCAGGTATTCCTGTTCCACAATCTTTTGATTTCAAGTCACTAAACTCTGCTTGCTTTAGAACTAGTGCTGCGCGATAAAATTCAGCACACCCAGTTAAATTTGCATTTCAAATAAATAATGAATTTTTTTACTATAAGTATGTTCCATGCAATATTTGTGACATACTTATAGCAAAAAAATCTTCCAGCTTGTTATCTGTAATTCAAATTTAGTTGAGTATTCCATAGTGTTATTTGATAAATCTGGCAATTCTATTTGGAACTAAAATTTTTACCAAAAATGTATTTGGTATCTCTGAAGAAGGGCAAGTTAAATTTACCTTTACTTGTTTTCACTAAATTTCTGACAAGTACACTTAAATTAAGGATGGGGTGATGAAACCATATATGGGTTTAGGGAAACCATTTGAGCCTCAAAAGTTTTTCCTCTTCTTCTAGGAATTCTATGAGAAATGAGAAGTCTCTTAGCTTCTTACATTTTAGTTTTTCTGTTTGAAACACAGATCAGTCACATAAGTCAGAGACATTTTCAAGTGTACTGTAGAAGACAGTGGAGACCAGCATTGGAGTATAATTCCAAATATGGATGATATATGTTAAAAGAACATGGATGCCATTTTTATCATTTTCCACAACTTCATTTTCAATAAAACTGTTTGCAAAGTTGCCACAGATCAAATTCCATTATTACTACCAGCTCTAAAGTGACTGTATTTTTCTCATTCTTGTCAGTTGAAATTTTTGATGTTTAAGATGTTTCTTGAAATGAAGGGGCAGTTGGCTCATTGCTTAAACATTCTTGGATTGTCTAGAATGTTAGCTGAATAGGGATTTTTTTTTTTCCATGAGGTCCTCTCCAGTAGATGGTTAGAGCTCTGGGATCAAATTTTTTTCTTTACCTTTGCCAACAACCCTAAGGCTTTTTACATCTTCAGTAGTAAAATTTAGTCTACTTCTAAATCCTTCAGTCTCTGTAATGTCACGTATCTTCACCTTCACCACATTGTTTGCACATGTGGGCATGGTATTATCTTGGCGTTTACCATCATAAATTTCCCAGAGACTTTGAACAGAGCCATTTCCCTGTCAGGACCATATTCTTTTTTATTTTTTTAAGATTTTATTTATTTATTTGACAGAGAGAGAGATCACAAGTAGGCAGAGAGGCAGGCAGAGAGAAAGGAGGAAGCAGGCTCCCCACGGAGCAGAGAGCCTGATGCGGGCCTCGATCCCAGGACCCTGAGATCATGACCTGAGCTGAAGGCACCCAGGACCACATTCTTATACCTGCTGTCTTTTTCATATTCAGGCAGGCTTATAATTAAATATGAATACAATGAAGTAAACCAAGCCCATGATACCTTTGCTTTCATATAAGAACATTTTGTACAATCATTAGGAAAAGGTATATATCTGTTAATCTAAGAGATTTGCACTTGTGACTTCCATTTGAAATATGTATTTGGTTTAGATATGTGATAAGTGGAAAAGTGTAATAGACTTTGAATAATTTTAAAAATCAGTTTTGTACTACTTATGAACAATTGTGATTTATGTGAATTCATATAATTTATTTGATATGTAAGAGTTATATAGGAGCTGAGGAAGATCTTATTTGCTAGGGTTTAAGTATGTCTGCTCAAACATTTGAAATGCTTAGCAAGAATCAAATCTATTAACTATGTAACTTAAAATTGGGATAAAAGTTATTTAAGGATTTAACTAGAACTACTTAAATGATTTTAATCTGTTCAACATGAGTTAATTGAACATTAGCAAAAATATATGAAAGTAAGTTTTCTTGTTTTATACAACAAATATTAGGTTTTTTAAAAAAGATTTTATTTATTTATTTGAGATAGACAGCAAGAGAGTGAGAGAAAGCAGCAGCAAGGGAGCAGGAGAGGGAAGAGCAGAGGGAGAGGGAGAGGGAAGAGCAGGCTCCCCGCTGAGCAAGCAGCCTGACTTGAGGCTTGATTCTAGGACCCTGAGAGCATGATCTGATTGATGCTAAACCGATGAGCCACCCAGGTGCCCCAACAAGTGTTAGAATTTTTAAGTGGAAAATGCAGCTGTTGATCTCAAAGGCTTAAGAAAACATTAAATACAAAGGTTTTTGAACATTAATTTAAAACCTGAATAGCTGTAAGTAACCTTTTCTGAACACAAACGGAGCAGCCAGCATAACACTTCATACTGTTCACTTTCCCTTCCCTAATTTGTTTTTCCACTGCCAGAATACACTGAACAGAATACCCTTTTCTGCCCCCAGTACTTCTTCTTCTTACAAGTCCATGTGAAGTTCTGCCTCTTCAGAATATCTTCCTCAAAATCCAGCTTTTGATGATTGCTTCTTGCTTTGCACTTTCAGTACTCTTTTATCTGCTTCATTCACTTTGGACTGACCTGTTCAAATTTTCTGCCAAAACAGTGTCTCTTAAACAGTGGAAGGCAACATCTTTGCATTTTTATGCCTCTGGTGCAGTATTAGAGAGTAGCTTGCATCAGATCCTTGACTGGGTGATTTTTATGTAAGATGCAGTCTTCTTCCCTGTCTCTCTTCCTATTAGGGATCAAAATCCCCTCCAGAAATTATGCCCAGAGAAAATTTCCATTGTATCTGTTTGACTGACACTGGGTTACATTCTTACCCATAACCCAGTGTCATAACCCAGTCTCTACCCAACAAGGATGGGTTACCCTGTTCACTTAGAGCTATTATGCTTTATACCGTAAGGTTGGATGAGAAATACAAGTCATTTTATGTTGAATCCCACTATTACCATGATTCATTGGACAATCTTTAGAATCCATGTTGGGAATGTCACTTTCACTTCCTGAGCCTCAGTTTCCTACTCTGTAAAACAAGGGAATTAATGTTAGACTGGATCAGGGAAATCCGGGTCAGAAGACACCTTGGCATATTAGAGAAGTCCAAAATTTCCCTTCATTCTAGCTGGGCTTTTGCGGGGCTCATGTCCATTTTTATTGATTCCAGCAACTGCAATCAAGGTATAGAGGTGGAGAAGAGGGGAAGAAATTTTTCTTTTCCTTTGTTTTCAGGTAAATCCACTTTTTCTTTCTTTTCTTTTTTGTTTTTTAAAGATTTTATTTTTAAGCCATCTCCACACCCAAGGTAGGGCTCAAACTCACAACCCTGAGATCAAGAGTCGCATGCTCCAGGGACTGAGCCAGCCAGGCGCCCCAATCCACTTTTTCTTCATCTAACTTTACTTGGTTTCATAGCCTGGTATTATCTTGAATCTTCGCATACTTCTATAATGATAGCATTGAAGGAATTCAAATCATGATCTTCAATTCTAAAACCCTTTTGTTTAAAATATGACTTTGTGGTTGGCTCATCTGCTATTTTGAAAGCACTATGGTGCTTAAATATTCCAGCTGCTAAATAGGACAGGTGTCTGATGATCCTCAGAGCAGTTGTCTAAAAATAGAACTCGAAGCTGGAATACATTCTCTGGCATTAACCATAGGCAATCACCACTATAATTAATGTAAATGAACACCGAATAGCTTTTTTTGTAAATTTTAATGCAGCACTAGATTTCCATTGTTTTATGAAAAAAAAATGAGTTAAATCTTAGAGACTAGAAACTAGGGTTTTATGATTTAGGGGAAATTTTTTTGGCCTATTGCAAAAAGGGTAGGGCCAAAAATATTGTGTGCCAGAGAATGTCCATCTGATATTTTCCTATGAACTTCTTAATTTAAGTGGCATGATGAGATTGATTTTCTTAGTCTCCACGAAGATGATAGACATTGAGGCTGAAAGGCAGATGGAAAAGGGGGTCGGGGAAGAGAAGGATGTATTTTACAAGGTTATGGAAAGCTGTGAATATATGAGAACAAAAGGAGGGGCATTTTTTTGGCATTTACATCGAACCCACTAATATCTCAAACACTTGATTTGCATGATCTCACATAATCACCATAGAAACCCTATAAAGAAAGTACTATTGTCCTCATTTTACAAAAGGATAAATTGGTATAATTAAGGAAATTTCTCAAGCTCACACAATTATTAACTGACAGAAGTAGGATTCAAACCCAGATTTAACTAATTTCAAAGCCATGCTTCTAACCAGTAGTCTATACTGCCAACCATGAGGTTATAGTTGTATTTTTTTAAAAAGTGTTTTTTTTGATGTGTGTTATCCCTCATTTTACTGTCAGAGAGGTTCAGCTGAGGTACTATTAAAGACTGTGGTACTATCATAAAATAGTGTACAAAAACATCCAGGTATGTGGATTGGCACAAAAAGTATCAAAATAGCCAAGCTCAGTGGAAGATGAGGAAATTTTACCGGAGATTGATTATTTGGGGAATTTGGGAATGGGTCGGAGAATGGGAAGTTGTATAAAGTAACGAGGAGATAATGTAGTACTTAGGAAAAAGAAATGGGAATCAGTGGAAGTTAGAATTCAGCAAAAAAGAGAGAAAGAAAGATACTAGAGTGGAATGATGAATGTGGCATGAGAGAATCAAGATGGCAGATCAGGCTTGCAGGAGCTCATGAAGCAGTGGGAACAGAAGTCATGCATAGACTGGAAACCAGAGTTGGTGCAAAGATACAATCCCTGTTGTTAAAGCCAGAGATAAGAGCCAGATAAATGAAGAATTTGGGCCCCATAGAAAGGAATTGTAAGGGCTAGAAGGAAGAAGAGGTTTATGGAAAATATCATGTGGTACTTTAAAGCTTGACTGGCCATCTGGAACAAAAGCAACAAGCTTGAGCATATAATTAAACTGACTGAACAATGTTAACCATAGTACTATGGTTTTATAACAGATGCACTTGGTCTATAGGAGTTGTAAAAAAAGCATCAATGGATGTGGAGCCCAAGGATTTGGGTCAGATACCGGATAGGCTATTTACTATCAAGCTGTGTGACATAGTACAAGTCACTTACAGTCTCTGAGCCCCTTTCTTCATCTTTAGGATGGGTGGTTGATGGCATTAAATACGTAGGAATGGAAGAGAACTAAATATATGGTGGTACTAACTGTTTTCTATGATAGTATTTTTAAGAGACTTTAAATGAAGAAAATAATGAAATTACACATTAAAATATCCCCAAAGGATAAAAAGGTATATAATGAAGAGTGAGTCTCTATCCACCCATAATAGTTAGTCCTACTCTCTAAAGGCTTTCACCACAAACAGACTCTTGTATCCTTCCAGAAATATTTTATTAAATACAAAATCTCCCTATTTATTTTTCCCTTCAGTGGGAATATTCTATAGAGGTGCTTTTTTCACTTAACAATATATTCTGGAGATCATTTTATAATAGCACATCATACTTGATTATTACGGTGGCTTGAAAGTATTGATTTATTTAACCACTTCTCTTTTGATGGACACTTGGGATATATCCAGTCCTCTGTTTATTACCAACCACTGTGCAATGTAAAATCACATTGCAATTTAATAAATATTAAATACTTAGTATATATAAAGACCTATTTTTAGCATTAAAGATTTATTTATTTTAGAGAAAGAGAGAAAACGAGTGGGAGGAGGGGCAGAAGACGGGCAGAAGCAGATTCCCTGCTGAGTGGGGTGGTAGGTCACTGGGCTCCATCTCAGGACCCTGACATCATGACCTGAGCCAAAACCAAGAGTTGGATGCTTAACCGGTAGAGCCACCCAGGCACCCCTTGCCATCAAACAACTCTTAAGCTAGTTTAAATAGTTGGCTGATAGTGCATGGCCCGGGCAGAGGAATACAACTCTTAAACTAATTAACTAATTAACATCGCCCTTACCCAGAAATACCTTTTCTTTGGTAACAGAAGCAAAACTTTACCTCTCGCCAACTTAGATTTTCAGCTTTAACAAAAAACAAACAAAACCAAAAACAGATTAATAGGAGAAAAAGAAAGAATTCATTAACTTGGGCAGTGCATACCATGGGGGAGAAACTTCAACCAGAACTAACTCAAAATGGCAGCTTAGAATTCTAGGTAATAGCTTAAAAGTACAGCTTATTCAGCATCTTTAACAAAGAACAAGAAATTTGTAGAGTAGTGACAGGCCAAAGGAAACTAGTTTTATACTTCGAAGCATAACGAACCATGGATAAGTAAATATATAGGGGGAAATAAATAATGGAGTAAGTTTTGTTTGCAGGTTCTTTTGGTGCCATCTCTGGGCAGGTAAGTATGTCTTCTTCCCTCCTAGTACAGGCAAGGTACCATTTGCATGGGAATTTTATGTTCCCTTTCAGGAAGAAAAAGGGCAATCAGTGTATTTCTTGCACCTGCAATTTTTAAAGTATCTTTAATATAAAATGTTATGCAAAAGTGGGTCACATATGGCTGGTTTTCCTTAGTAACAAAGGTTTGCACACCAGTGAAAAGTGTTGTAGCAGCTCTGTGAGCTCTCTTACCCTTAGAACTGTGAATCACCAATATGAGAATAAAATGGAGGTACAAATATCATTGCAATATGCAGTTGGCATGTATATTACAGGTGTATCTATGACTGGAAACCCTGTGGATATACCTGCAGCAGGTAAGAGCTTGGACTTTGTCAGTGGACAGAACTTTCAACAATTCCAACTCTGGATCCTATTGTGTCTCTGTGTGCCTATTTCTAACAATAAAGAAAAATGCCCATCTCACAGATCTGTGGTAAGGAAGAATGGGACAGTAAATGGAAAGCATTATCTTTATTCCTGCATACAGTAATCACTGGATAAATTGAGCTATTACTGAATTTTTGACAGGAATAAAAACTGTGAGTTAGTGAGAAAAGAGAAAGTACAGGTCTAATCAGCTTCCCTGGGTAAGCGTGATTATAAATATGGCTGTTTTCCTTGGGTCTAAAGAATAAGTCTTTCCAAAATTAATTGCACAGATCAGGGAAAAAAAACCTGCAGATATAAACCTAATGCAGGTAAATATAATAAAATATATAAAACATAATCAAATAGTGATAGTGATAGTACCTAAAATCCTCACAATAATTTTCTTTTAAAAGCATTTTAATACATATAAGTCCAATCTACCAGATTATTGAATAAATAAATGGACTTTTATAAGTGCTTGGGAGGCAGAGCTTTATTGTTATAATTCTGAGGGAATAAAGTTAAAATAAACTTCAGGGTTTTAGAATCATAGAATTTTAGTGGTAGACAGGATTGGACAGTATGACCAACTGGTTATAAAAGTTCTATGTGTGTGTTAGATCCCTTTGAGAATCTGATAGAAGCTCTATTTCCTCTCCTTAGAAAAAGAAAATTTATTATATAATTTTGGAGGGTCCACAGACATGCTGAAGCAAATCCATGGCCTTGTAGAGCAGTGTTTTGTTTTATTTTTAAATAACTTTATTGAGATGTGACTTAACTCCCATAAGACTCACCCATTTTCAGTGTACAATTTAATGAACTTTAGTATATGTGCGGAGTCATACAACTACCAACGCAATCTAATTCTAGAATCTTTCCATCAGACTGAAAAGAAACCCTTAGTCCATTCACAGTCACTCCCCATTTCTACCCCAGTCCCAGGCAACCACTAATGTACTTTCTGTCACTGCTATATTTTTAGGACTAAATTTAAATTTTTTTTCTTCTACCCATAATAAAAAATATGCTTAACATCCAAATCATAGATGCACATGCAGACACAACAAAAGTTTCATAGAAAAATGGTCTTATTCTGTGTAACATACTGTGATATATTCTATTTCATTACCAAAATCAATTTTATGATCCACTGAGTTACAAACTCCAGTTTGAAAAACTCCATCTAGAGGGTCTACCCTAGATAAAAATAAAACCAAACAGAACCCTGAAGCAGATGGCATCCTTATTTAACAGCTGAAGAAACAGGTCCAGAAATGTGACTTGCCCAAGGCAAAGTCAGGATTAGAATTCAGTTCTCTTTTGTCCTTCATTACTTGTTCTACCTCTGATTTCCATGAGATAAAAACACAAAGGAGGTCTTTAAAAGTCATAAAGAAATTGCTAAGTGTTCAGAAGAAAAAAGTGTTAATGTGCTATAGTTTGCAGGAGTAGAAAAGAACCTTGGTTCTTCCTCAGGGCTAGTAGGGGGAATCTGAATGGCAGAGCAGTGAGCGGTTGCTCTGGACCATGCAAGAAGGGCACACCTGTTGCAAGGTGACCAAAAGCATACCCTGGAGGCCAATTGCTTAATTGCCCAGTGTAGTGTTCAGGTAATTACAGGTGAAGCCAAGCAGCCCTTTCCACTGAGATGTCTCCTGTGGCTCTGTTGCCCAGGACGTTCTGGCAGCAGCAAGGATGTTTATAATCTTGTTCAGTGACTGCAGCCTGCCTTCTGCAGTGTCTGTGGACTGGCAGCCCATTTACATTCAGAGCACAGGCCTACGAAGGCATCGCCATCCTTACTTGCTTTTGCTGCAAGTTGAAATCTTAGCTCTCCATAGACTGAATATTCAGTGTGATGATTATGAAACCTATTGCCTATGATCCATATTTTGCATAACAAGTAGCAAAATGACAGGTGATGGTAGGTTCCAATGTTAAGAATTCAGATGTTGAAACAGATAATCATTCCAATAATTGATAATAACTGTGAAGAGGATTTTATGAAGGATAGGTACAGAGCCCCCTGAGACCACATAATAGGGGTTACCTGGCTAGACCTAAAGGATGATGAAATCCAAGCTTCTCGTCGTTCTAGTTTACAAGATGGGCTCCTTGGCAGGGACATGTATGATCAAACACTTTATCAACCAAAGCAGTTATGGAAAGATGTCACAAAGAATGAGAATTCCATTTGAGATTCCAATCCTAGAACATCTTAGAATCCCTGGATCCTAGGAATAGAGCTCACGGTAAATTAGAGAATGTGTGCTGTTGCTCTTCTTGTCCAAAGGAAGAACCACATATGCAGGAATTAAATGCAGTGTGGCTTGAACAGAGTGTGAAGGAACTTAGGGAATATAATAATAATAATAAAGAATGAAAAGTTCTTGTAGAGAATTGAGGAAATAAGAAACCCAGGAAACACAGGATTCCAATAAGATGGCAGAGAATTGAAATTGGAATGAGGAGACTAAAAAGTAGAAAAATGTGACAAGAGGAAGGGGAGATAAAAATCTATCCCAAGGAGGAGTAAACCCAGTAAAGGTGAAAATGTGAGCCTCTTCATACTGAGAAGTGTGTGATAATCTGGACGGTGTGCAGAAGAAATGCCATGCACACTTCCAACAATAATGATGAATTGGCTCTTGAGAAGAGAGGGCAGGAGAATGTGAGTTGGAGGAGAAGGAAAAGGAAAAGAATGTGGAACTGAGAGTAGACTTCTGACTTGGGAAGGATTGTGTTTCATCAAGGAGGACCTTAAGTATTGGGTGAAAGTTAACCTTGTGAGTGAAAACTGAAAGATATGATTCCCTCTTTGTGACTATATGCGGATTTGATGTGGCGCATCATTTGTCCTGCCCCAGGGCCACAACTGAGGTGGCAAGTTTTAAAAAAAGACTTGTTAAGCCCATTTTTGGAAAAGAAATCAGTATGCCTGCTCGGCGGGAAGCCTGCTTCTCCCTCTCTCAGTCCCTCTACTTGTGTTCCCTCTCTAGCTGTGCTTCTCTCTGTCAAATAAATAAATAAAATCTTAAAAAAAAAAAAAAGAAATCAGTGTGGAAGCATATTTGCAAATAGTTTCTAGGAAAAAAAAATGATATAGGGAAATTGTCATTCATTTCTTTCCAGTTAAGTTCTGTGACTTGAGTGATAAGGATTCGTTACCAACATAGGATCTGAAAATGGGGATTTAGGTCTTTAAGTCATGGTTGCAAATAATAGGAAGACAGACATTTGGCTGGGGGCAGGTACATCTTCCTAGAATGGAGAAGAATGCATTTGCTTAGTCTAAAGTTTTTCGAACTGAATATGGAGGAGATGAAGATAAGATGAAGAGAAACACCCAGCCTCTAGGGAAGTGCTGGTTGACATGGAAAGAAGATTGTGGGAGCTTGTCAGGTTTTGATGGTTGGCAAGGGCCCCAAAATAACAGTCGAAGCCTTAGACATCCATCCCTTGTGTAATATGATTATAGATAGCAAGCAAGGCAAACAAAATGAGCCTCAAATTATAATCAGCAGGTGTGAATTCAGATGCATCACTCGGTCTGCCATGTCAGAGCCCTCATTGGAGGGCAATTGGCAGAGCAGGGAGAGAGGAGAAGTGATGTGTTAAGAAGCTATCTACCTGGAGGGGAATCTTTGTACCTGCTGGTGCAACCACCCCGAATAACGGGAGAGAGGATGAAGCAAAAGGAAAGTGTCTCATTGTTCTGTTAATAGGGTCAAGTAGGGTCAAGGACATCTGGTGAGATAGATAAAATGAATAATGCATTCCTGATCCTGATCCTAAAGCATTCACAGAGAAAATATATGCTGGTGTCTCACTTGGTTAAAGTTAATCAAGTTCTGATCTGTCAATAAGGACAAGCATATTCACCAGAAAAGTCATTTCTCTAAGTCAGTGGTACTTTTTCTTATGCAACATGGCTTCAACCCATGTGAACAGTATCTTGTACCTGGAGAACCATAAGACTAACACCAGGTTGCAGCTCTCACAGAATCAAAATAAAACTTGGGTTCAATAGTCAACTGACTAAAACAACCAAAATAATCTAAAATTTTATCTTCCCAATTTAAAGAAGAAATTCTTTTCTACTTGTCATTCAGATAGTATGTGGTGTCTGCCCCCTTCCTTTTCCATTCTCATGAAGGATAGATTATGATTTTCCATTGAACATTACATTACATGCAGAGATGGGAGTGAGAGCAAGATGGGCAAACAGTGTACTGGACATCGATCTTCAAAATAGTGTGTTAGATCAAGTAAAGAGACCAGTGTGACTGTAGCTGGCTGTGGCATTGATTCAAGAAGGAGGGAAGTGGCGGGAAATAACCTTGGATAGAAAGTTTGCAGTCAGTTTGTGAAAGTCATGAGTGCCAAACCAGTTGCTGGAGTTTTATGTTCAAAGTGTTAGAAGTCTAGAAATGCATGAGTTGGAAATGTCAAGATGAGAACGATCTTTAGTAATAGTAATTGGGTTGCCATTGCTAGGGTAAATTTGAGGACTAAGAGCTTTGGAAAGATACTGAACATAGGTACACCAGATAGGAGAAGAGTATAACAGTGCAGGCCTGAACTGGGAAAGCCTGGAACCAGACCCAGGATAGGGGCAATGGAAAAGAAATGGAACAAAGATGATGTAAAAGAAGAATTGTCAGGGTTTGGTATGTGACAAAGAGGGAGACCAGACTGTGCTGAAATTTTTGAGTTTAGGTGACCAGGGTAATGAAAGAAAAGATGGAGAATGAAATTATAGATATATGACTTCTTGGTGACAGCAGGAAATCCAAGGGTAAGAGTCCAAGAAACATTGTGAGACAAGAGAAAGCAGAAAGGGTGCAAAGTCAAAGATAGAAATACAGATTATGAATTCATTTTCACGGAGCTAATAGCTAAAGCTACAAGAGTGTAAGTTTTGTTTTTTTTTTTAAAGATTTTATTGATTTATTTGGGAGATAGAGCACACAAGTGGGGAGGGGTGAGGAGCAGAGGGAGAGAGAGAAGCAGACTCCCTGCTGAGCAGGGAGCCAGATGTGGGGCTTGATCTCAGGACCCTGAGATCATGACCTGAGCAGAAGGCAGATGCTTAACTACTGAGCCACCCAGGTGCCCCAAGAATGTAAGTTTTAACTAAAATATTCATACTGTTAGAACTTTTTTTTTTGCCACATATTTTTCCCCCAGCATATATGGTCTAACGTAGGTTTTCATGCCTTTATTGTCAAGGTTCAGTGGTAGACAACAGAGGCGAAGCCGAAACATTGTTGGCTATTAAGAGGTTTGTGAAATAATTTTGAAGGAGGGAGATGAAGAAACAGATTGTAGGCTGAGCTTCTAGGAATGACTCTCCAAACCTCATTACAGAACTGGACACCCATGTGAGCTGTTGCAGCATTCCTTCACCGGGGCCAGGAAGACCCTGGATCAGGGGGTCCCTGTCACTGCTGCTGACCACAGGACAATGTTGGGTCTGCCAGTCCTTGAGAGGAAAATGCTCATGGAGCCCTGCCTCTCTCTCTCTATCTCTCTGAAGGTCTTCCTGAACCATAATCCCAAGCCAGAAATGTAAAAGGACCAGGGCATTTTGTTTCTAAGTTTTCCAGCTTTTTGTGTTATGGAAGGGATTTGGCATAAATGTTGAGTAAGCCAATCCACAAAATTTAACATAGTGTTTCAGCCTCATTTTATAGTGTATACCTATTGTCAAGCTGGACCTTTGTTTGTACAACTCTTTTAATCAGACCAATGAGACTGTAGCCCTGATCTTTCTGAAGGCAAAACATTGTTTCCTTGTTATTAGCATATTCTCCACAGAACTAGTTCAGACATGACAGCAAGGGCCAAGATTCTGGGGTTGTGTCCAGGATCAATGGAAGAGCAGGTCAGAGTTGATTAATAATGTCTACCCAGGGATGGGGAGAGGTCAATGGTACCTTTTATTTGCTATCTCCATACTAAGTCTTTGCTTCATTAGTGGTAAACTCATTGCTTTATGACTATAGACAACTATTCTTACATGTTAGAAGAAATAGCTGCTCCAACATCTTAGCGGCTGAAAATGTTTTCTACTAGTAGAATGCATACTAAGTCCTAAGTACCCTGAGCATACTATGTTATTATTTTAACTATTTTTTTTAAAAAGGAACTCTAGGTTTATCCAGTAGGACCCACTGTGCATCCTCTATGGCTCCTTTGCTGATTTTGCCCTATCTTTTCCTCTAATTGCTGCCTCAGAAGGGTCAAGTCCCTCTGCATGTGCCAGTGGGAGGGGGGAAAGAAATTAGGTGGTGTGGGTAATGGTAAGAATGGCCTATGAAGAGCAACTTCCAGTTCTCAAGAAGGCAAGTAATGCCAGGCTGTGGGAATGAACTCTTCTGCTTCTACAGGGAGGGATTTACTCACTTACCAGGAACCTGGTGGAGTTAATCTCAGGTCTTCTGAAGGTCTCTTTCTGCCCCTTGGTATTCATACTTGAAGGTCCCCTGCTCTCTGATGCTTCACTGATGACCTCTCCCCCTCCCCACTGCAGACAGAATTAGCCACTCCTTTCTCTGTTTTCTCCTATTCTCACACACACCCTCTGTTGTAACAAATATCGAATGACGTTTTTTTTTAAGTAGGCTCCACGCCAATGCAGGGCTTGAACTCATGAGTCTGAGATCAAGACCTGAACTGAGATCAGGAGTTGCGTGCTTAACCGACTGAGTTACCCAGGAACCCTTCAAATTACATTTCAATTGTTTACCTACAGGTTATGTTTTCAAGTTGAACTGCTCAAAGGTAGAGGCTGCTTTAGTAGTAGTAAAATTACTACTGAATGAGCATTTTATATATGTTATCTCAGAAGTTTGGTTCTTAAAATAAGCCTAAGAGAAAATAGGCAAAGAGCAGCTAAATATCATGCCGCCTTGTAAGGTAAATGCTTGGCAGAAACAAGGATGAAAGTAGGTCATGTTTTACATGTATACGGAACCCAGTGCTTGGCATCAGGCATAGGGGTGGGGGGGGCATGCCAATAAATGCTCATCAAATGAGTAATTAAGTGAACAAACTATATCCTACAAACCACAAGGAAACCTTTTGATTTCTACCTGTAAACATGTACTTTCAGTTACTCTCACAGCTCTGAGGGTGCTGCAGACCTTAATTCAAACCAGACCTAAATACCTAGGAAGAGGAGGATATATCACTGAGCAAAACCATCGGAAACAATGCCACCAACCACCTCACTTAAGGTCATCTAGTGAGCCTGGCATTCCCAATAATGTGCTTCTCATCATAATGAAAATTAAAGATTCAATTTAAAATGTTAATATTGTAGTGTCAGAAATACACAAACTTGAAGAGAAGATGAAACAAAAGAAGGCTTCATTTCATCCTATGAATTAAGCTTTGTCACGCACTGTGCTCATTTAAGAGGTTTCCTTTTGCTAGGTAAGAGCGACCCAAGGAACTTTGGTGGGAAACTGACTTCCTCATGTTTGTACAGTTTTCATCAATGACTAGCTTTTGGTTCCATCATCTTCCAGTGCTCCCAAAGGAGTATGTTGCTCTGATTTTAATGAACAAAGGTATTTTACAACTAGACAACTATCTATTGTCCACTGGTATCATTAATAAATGGCAGACAGGTGTCTGAGTTAGTTTTTGGCTTGGCTTTTCTGGGCAACGTGGGTTTTTCCATCAGTAGCTTCTTTCGCAGTTACCATTCAGGGACTGAGGGAGGTTGGGAGTGGCCGTGTGCTTCCAGGGTGCTGCACGAGGAGGGAATGCTGGACTCTGTTCCCCAGGGCTCATGAGCTCACCCTGTTTCCAGGTGTTACCACACATGTGTTGGATCCTGGTGGAAAAATAGTTGGGTCTGAGTGGAAATAGCAGGGAGTGGGACAGCTGCATTTCAAAGCTTTTCATTTCCTTTTCCTCTGCATCTAGCATATGGCTCAAACAGCACTGCTGACTATATAGTTCTGCGTAGCTTCCCCCTTCACTTAGTTTTCTCTTTCACCCATATGCTGATACCATCACTAATTCTAAAAGCCAAATCACATTCCCATTGTCTGTCTCTTAGGAATATGAGTTTTATTTTGATTCACACAATTTAAGAAATTCAGGCTTTTAGGAATTCTGATGTAACCAAGGAGTATTTTTCAAATGATCATCCACTATAAAAATTTTTTTTTCTTTACCTTTTTTGGGGGAGAGTGGATAGAGGTTTGGGAAGAGGCATTTTGACATATGATGGTCCTGTGGTAGTAGAAATGGAGATTTGTTTTCTGGTCCTAACTCTGCCTCTGATGAAATGACTATTTCAGACATATCATTTAAACTTTCGTTTCTGTAGAGTAAGAAAGTTGTAGGCTGATTGGGTGGCCTCTAAAATCCTTTACAGATTTAAAAAAAAAAAAAATATCCTGCGATTTTATTTATTTAGTTTTATGTTTTTGCTTGTTTCCTAGATTTTTTTAAAAGATTTTATTTATTTATTTATTTGACAGAGATTGAGATCCCGAGTAGGCAGAGAGGCAGGCAGAGAGAGAGGAGGAAGCAGGCTCCCCGCTGAGCAGAGAGCCCGCTGTGGGCCTTGATCCCAGGACCCTGAGATCATGACCTGAGCTGAAGGCAAAGGCTTAACCCGCTAGAGCCACCCAGGTGCCCTGTTTCCTAAATTTTGAGTGAAATAGAATTTGGAGGAGATACAAAAAGTGGGAACAGGACCGTTTTTATACAATATGGACTTTCTGCCATAAACATGTTCTCTCTTGATTTGTTGTTCTGTACATTTTCTGTGAATCAGATTTTTAAAAATTTTCTATAGTTCACAGTGTGTTTAGATCTGTTGGAATATAATTACATCCATTGGAATGACTTTCATATTGACCACTAAATAGTCTCTGGAACTATATTAGTTTAATGAAAACAGGACCTTAGTGTCTTAAGAAGAAAAGGAATCATTTATGTTAGGAAGAAACTTACTAGAATAGATTAGCCTGGGAATTTGTGGTCAAGATTCTAGCCTCTATTACACCTTCCCTTCCTTAATTTTATACTTGATTTATTACTTTAACCTTCAACAGTCACTTTGTCTCTCTAGGCCACAGATTGCCCACCTAATAAAGAGTGGCATTATTTCAAAATTGTGTAGAACTTAAGGATTACTAAATAAATAACTGCAACATGTTTTGAGATATTCCAAGAAAAAGTGATAAGGACAATGTCTTATTTTAGTTTCATTTTCCTCTTCATGCTATTAAAAACATTCAACATGAGAAAGGCTATTTCTGCCTTCCAAGCAGAACTTTTGAGGATGTTGATGATATTAGCAATACTTTAAAAAAGAATCAGATATTTATTAAGTATAAACATTCACATTATTTATTAAGCTTCACATCACTAGTATTAAGTTCCCTCCTGTTTTTCCTGGGAACTGTCCAATTTCTTAGCATGTCTTGGTGATTAAAGGTATCCTGTACCCACTAACAAGAGAGTGACTTCACTTTGTGTCAGGTAGAAACTCTAATTCTCCTGAGAGAGTTTAAATTATTTTATTTTGTGTAGAATGGATTGGAAGGATGTTTTTCTTGGTTCTGTGAAGTTCACTTTCATCCAAGGACCTTTACATCCTGGCCGAATTTAGCCGTAAGTGTCCTTTAAAGATGAATAGAATCTTTATGATTGATAAATAAAATCTGCATAGAGATACAGGTAGTAACATTCCAGAGACCCTGCTCCTTATCTTTGCCAGGGGATTTTTCAAATCCACATGTCTTTGCAGATTATATACTTATATCCTGGGATGAATAATTTAAAACATCAAAAACTTACTTTGCATTCAAATGGCTGGCATGTGAACTAACTACATTATTATCATCCAGATCCTTTATTATTTTATTTTTTCATGGTTTTCAAATGTTAAAATGTTACAAGTGAAGTTCTGCTAGGTCAGGAAGATGGGCATTTAATCAACTGATGTGTATCCAGGTTTGAGCGGGGAATTTTTCGGTCTGTTGAGATCGCTGTAACAGAATACCATTGGGCAAGTGGCTTACAAGCAACAGAAATTTATTTCTCACAGTTCTGGAGGCTGGGGAGTTCAAGGTTGAGGCACCTGCAATAGGCCTTCCTTCTGGTTCATAGACGCCTGTGTTGTCACTATGTCCTCACATGATGGACATGGTAGGGGGCTCTATGGGGCCTTTTTTATAAGGGCACTAATTCCATTCAAGAGGGCTCTGCACTTAAGACCTAATCACCTTCCAAAGGCCCTTTCTCCCAATTGGAAATTCAAAGTCCAACATACAAATTTGGTGGAAGACATATTCAGTCTATAGCAGGAACATAATTGCAGTTCTCTTTAAGAAAAAAAACAGGAAGAACGTATGAAAATGAATATATATTTAGAAAAAGAAATCATATATGCCTAAAACTTAAGGGCTGACAAAAGCCACAAATTAAATTAAGTACTTGAAATTAAATTGCCCTTTCCCCAATATTTTTGGGTGTTTGCTTTCTGATTACCTCTTTACATATCAACAAACTTAAAATTTTTATATCTTTTTTTGTAGAGAAAATAGAATAAAGTAATCTTTTCACTAGAATGGTTGAAATTTTTTATCATTGTGAGTTTACAGACGTTTATTTATTTCCACAACCCAGTGTTAGTCACGAAAATTACAGGTTGTTGTCAAAAGGAAACCTCTAAAAGTTTCATTCCCATATGCACTCTGTGCAGCATGCCTCCAAACAGAGAAATTGCAATAAACTTTATTTCATGCAATTGCCATCGAAAGGAAAAAAGTATAGTGTTTATAATTGTATATGCTGCCTTATTGAGTATATGCCTGACAGAAAGAAAACTACTTTCACTAGACATTTATAGGAACTGCAACTTCCACTCACAATTTTACAAGTCTAATGACTGGGAGATTTTTCCAAAGATTAGCTCTGACTCCCTGTTTCCCTCTTCACCCACATCCTTCTGTTGCTGGGTGCTGGAGGACACGTTACATCATAATATAATCTTTAGCTCTATACATTTGTCTTGTGATGCCAGTGAGCACAGGAAGCATTAGAAATATTCCAGACAGCCGTTTCTTACACGAGGATGGCTTGCAGTAATATTTATACATGGAAGTGATTGTGAATCCATGAATATATCTCACTGAAGCCAAAGTAGATGTATTTAGACTTGATTCAATTTCTCCTTAATTGGAGATTAAACATGCCTATAGGCAAGTTACCGTCACCAAAATGAAAAGTTTAAGTGACTGTTGGGACATAGGAGTAGAAACAGACAGTGGTCTTAACTAATGACTGTTAGAAGATGTCACATTTTTATATTTTACAGAAATACAAAATCCTCTGAGCAAATTGCTGGCGTCCCTTCTGAAGCCTTGGAAGTTACCTATGAAAGTGAGGACTGTGAACTGTATATGCTATTAACTTCAAAGAAAACCTGAGTCTGGGCAAGTGCCTAGGCTTTTTGCTTTTGGAAATACTGTTCTTTATATCTGGGGTCCAGGTATATATACCCCCTAGAAGCACCAGAGCATAGTGTGGGTGGCAGTATCTGCAATCATGGTAGCAGGAGCAGACATCTGTCTTGCCCCCTCCTTTTGTTTCTGGTACTCCCAGAGCCTAGCAGTATACTTCCGACACATCATGTAGAGAAGCAGGGAGATGAGCCTGTTTTCAGGGTTCAAATCCCACTTTCACAATTTGGCTTTTGGAATATTCATTTACGTTTATGAGTCTCACTTGTAAGAATTAATAATCCATACCTTAAAAGGTTTCTGTGAGGCCTGCGTGGTTCAGTTGATTAAACATCTGCCTTCAGCTCTAGTCATGATCCCAGGGTCCTGGGATCGAATCCCCTATCAGGCTCCTTGCTCAGTGGGGAGCCTGCTTCTCCCTCTGCCTGCTCTGTCTGCAGCTCGCCCTGCTTGTGCTCTCTCTCATCCTCTCTCTGAAAAATAAATAAATAAATAAAGTCTTAAAAGCCAACAAACAAAAACCAATAAAAGTTTCTGTGAGAATCTGAGGTAAGCCAAGTGATTACTTAATTTTTGTGAGCCTTGGTTTACTCATTTATAAAATGAAATTAATAACACGGATGTTGAAATCCTTTTGAGGATCTGACATAATACATATAATACATATGAATTAACCTGCACTGTGCTTGGACTATAGATAGCATCAGTCAATAAATCATCACCACTTGTGAGGCAGGCTCACTATTTTTGAGTTCTTCTATGCTTCCCAGCCTGCCTTGCTAGAGGGTTGGCATCATGTGACTACCTCTGACCAACGAAATGTGAGGGGAGAAGTGGCATTTGCAGGCCAACACATTTAAAAGCCAATATATTTTCCGCAACTCCTACCTCCAGCAGCACCCTCCATGATGATGTAGCTAGAATATGCAAGGAGCCTGGATCCCTGCATCACTATCAAAGCAAAACCTCACAGGAGAACTTCTGGACTGTATTGGACTTTGGGTGAACATGAAATAAAAGTTGATTGTGTTAAGGCATTATGATTTTTTTTATTACTGTAGCTTAGCCTATGTCATTACTACTGTTGTTCTTGTTTTCATTAGTATTGCTTTTGAATTGAACAGAGCAAGTCACAAATATTGGAGCTTTTAGTGGTACACATAACAGGAGTTTTGGCTCCTGTACTCGGTAATGGGGACATAAAAATGTTGCTGTTGCACATAAAACTCCTGCTCTTCCACAAACATAGATTCCAAGGAGGTCAAACTAAAATAAAATAGGAAGGAGAAAAAAAGTGTATTAAATTTTCCATTTGGCTCAGCAGCTAATCCTCTTTATTCAGGCTACCTTATTTCCTTGAAACCCCAACTCTAAGAGTCAATGAATATTTTCATGACTTATTAAAAAATGACGTCCTTTTCTACCAAAGTTTTGGAGGTGATGTTTCCTCCCTTCTAAATTTCATTGGCTCAGTAATGCTTCATGCATTAACAAAAGGTCTAATTAGAGTGTTGTGCACACTACCTTTGCCATTAAGAATAAATTCCATAGTCAAAAATCCTCAGACGGGCAGCTGGGCATTCAGAGTTTAGCCAGCAGCAGGCACTAGCAGAGAGTCAATATCTCTGTCTTTATTTTTGGAGAGGCCATTACTTAAACTACGTTGAAAACCTCCATTTAACCATTTTTTTAATGGTGTGACTCAAAAACTGATTCCAGATGTCTGTTTTCTTTGGGAAGTCTGGTGAAATTCTACCCTGATGGACTGTTTCTTAGATCCTTTGCAGTTGGTAAGCTTTCAGAAATAGACATAACGTGAGGGACCAGTGCAAATTATGGCAAGACATTAGGAGCACCTGAAGGAGTTTAGGACATGCTCCCCTCAAATATGCCATTTTGGAATCTTGATTATTTTGAGCTGGAGGCACCTGAAAACAGCAGATGCGGGAAGAGCTCTCTGACTTAACCTTGTCTTTCTTTTTTCTTTTATTTATAAGATAAAAAAGCAAAACAAAACAAAAAAAATAAAAAAACCTGCTTCAGAGGGAGCAAGAGAGTGCATGAGCCAGGGGGAGAGACAGAGGGAGAGAGAGAAGCAGACTCCCAGGGAGCTGGGAGCCCAGTACAGGACTGGATCCCATGATACTGGGACCATGACTGGAACCGAAGGTAGATGCTTAACTGACTGAGCCACCTAAAAACAGGCCAGGAAAAAGATACTCTTCGTGTAGCAGGAAGAGAAGAATTTATTCTTATGGACAGAGGCTGGGAATTGATGCTGAAATGGAGCTGTGCCAACAAATGCTTTGTCTTATTATTTTCCACAATTTATCATTTCTTTGTCCAAAGGTATAAATGCTTTCTGCTCCAGTCACTTCTTCAGCTTCTCATTGTCTTGTGAAGTCTGCTCTCCCTCCCCGTATGCATGTGTTAGTTTCTAATAAAATTTGCATGCTTTTCTCCCATCAATCTGCCTTTTATCTATTTAATTCTTAAGCTCAGCCAGAGACCCTAAGGAGGTAGAGGAGAATTTTCCCTCCCCTACATGTAATGTAATGTCAGGCTCCAGTGAAGAGGCAATTCCACAGGTCAGGTTAGGAAGCCAGGCGGGACATAAATACTTTGGGAAATAGAGCCTGAACAAAGAGAGCTGGATCTCATTCTTTCGGAATATTGCCTACACACCTGGTGAGGGGCAGGCTGAGGTTTAAGGATGTGCAATTAAGTGAGGCTCTCAGTCCAGTCTGAGAAAAGGGAGAATGCTTTTGACACATAGGAAAAGTTTTAATGTTTATTCAAGATGTTATAAAAGAAATATATCTGCATGGGCTTAAAAAATAGTATCACTTGACAGTATTTGAGGTTAAGGAGGTTTCTTTAGCCTAAATATAGACAGAGGGCTTTATTATCAGCTTAATATGGTCTTTGGTTCCAGACATTCCATGACAGAGAAGACAGCAAAGGCAGAAACAAACAAACAATAACACACAAACCAAGCAAAAAATCCCCACACATGTAATGAGACTCCTTAAATCTCCAAATGAGCCATTGTGATGTAGAAATTCCTGGATAGTTGTAACAAGTGGGTCTAACTTAAAAAGTCTTCTGGACAATCATGAGCTATGAATATACATTCAGAAGGAGTTGAAGAAATCTGCATAATAAATTACAGATACATTTCTAATAGGGAGAAATGCAGAGGAACAGAAGAGGCAAGTATTCTGAAATTAGGAAGAGTCTTTGTGCCTGTCTTATTGACAAAATGACCATCCAGAACTCTGACAGCTTTGCTTTACTCACAGATGCAGAAGACACCGAGTTTCCCTGAAGCAAGAATCCCTCCAGGAAGAGAAGAAAATGCTCCTTCTCAGGCTGTGGTCCTTTTCTCTCTTTCTGGGGCAGCTGCCTCCTGCCGGAGACTGCCCGTGGTCCTCCCTCAGGTGAGTTCAATTTGGTTAATCACCTGCAGGCAGCTACCTCTGCTCCAATTCTTTCCTAAAGTGGTGGTTTGCAAAATCTACCATTGGAATCACTTGTCTGGTTGATCACAGCGGAGACTGCTAGCCCCACTCCCAGAGTTTCAGATGTAGTTGTTCAGGGTTGAGCTCCAGAATCGGCCTTTGCAGCAGGTCTCCCGGACATGCACATGCCGTTGCTGCTGGCCTGGCGTCACCCTGGAAGAAATGCTGTGTTGATATATACAGTAGAGGTACGTTTTTTTTATAGCAAATTATATTTATTAACAAAGTGAATCCTTTTCTGTGATCCCGGAGCATGCCTACCAATTACTGTTTCTTGGTAGTTGCTGAGCCCTTAAAATGGGTCCAAAGATGTGTGAATTAGCAAATGACTGAATCTCTCAAGTGGTGGATAAACTATACAGGGCCAGATTTTCTAATTTTGCCCTTTATTTCCTTTTTCTGTTGGACTTGAAACACAATTTCACCCTTTGTGCTCCAACCCCATAGTCCCGGACTTTGGGGAAAAGATACTCTTCTTCTCCAGCCAGCTATTTATCAGGGACAGGCTCTTTCTTCTTTGTTTTTCCTCTTTACAAGTAAAGATGATAGTCTAAGGAATATATTAACTTTAGTAAAACCATCGTAGATAGATATTATAAATCTGTTCTAGTTATCTCTGTCTCAGAAATAGTACTACTCAGTCCCAGGTGTTTTTCTGTTCTGTTACTTGATCTTCTATTGTTTTTACCTCCATGGAAAACATGATATCATCCTCACAGATGAGATTCTAGTTTAATTCCTTTTATTCTGAATCCTTTTTTCTCCAGGTTCATGACAAGTTAGCATCAGTCACTTTGTGTTATACGGTGTCTCATGCTTGCTTTTTGCATTTGCTTGTTTGTTTTCATTATATGTATCTATGTTTTACTCTGGTCATATGTACATAGCAGAGTTTACTCTTGTAACCAATTTCAAAGGTATAATTAGGTGGCGTTAAGTACATTTACAGTGTGGTGCTACCCTCACTAATACCCATTTCCCAAAATTTTCCACCATTCCAAAGAAACCCTGTGCCCATGAAACACTAACTTTTCATTTTCCTCTCCCTTCAATTTCCAGTAACACCTATTCTACTTTCTGTCTCCATTAATTTGCCAATTCTAGGTACCTCTAGATATTCAGTGGAATCCTGCAATATTTCCCCTGTTGTGTCTGGCTCATTTCACTTACCATGATGTTTTCAAGGTTTGTCTCTGCTTTTATCATCTGTATTTCTTCTTAGATCTCTCTTATAGAGTTTGTATTTTCTGTTATTCTCTTTCTCAAAGGGAAACTATTGTTATTTCATGACCTACCTTCCTTCCCACCCTCCCCCACCCCTCTTTTGGGGGGGGGTGTGGAACTGAGTCTAACTATCCTGAAGGTAAGGATTCTGGAATCATTAATTTTGTTTAGCTTTTACTAGGCAGGTGAATAGAGTTTTGTGTGCTGATTATTCATTCTGTGACTCAGGAGCGGGGCTTCTCTGAAATCCCTGCTCTCGGTGCATAAGCAGCCACAGCAAGTCGAGTCATCCCAGAACATTTTAGGTGTCTCTGAGAATTTTTCCAAGAGCTCTTTCTAGACCCTTTTGGAATAATCTCTAAAGCTGAGGACCTCAGAAATAGGAAAAAAAAAGAAAAAGTAGGGGTGCCTGGGTGGCTCCATTGGTTGAGTGTCCAAATCTTGGTTTCAGCTCAGGTCATGATCTCATGGGTCATGGGCTGGAGGCTCACATATGGGCTCCATGCTCAGCGGGGAGTCTGCTTGAAGATTCTCTCCCTCTGGCCCTCCCCCACTCGTAGTCTCTCTGTTTCTCTGTAAAATAAATAACTCTTGAAGAAGTACCTGTTACAAGTCATATTGCATGGGCTTTATTTGCAACTCGGCACCTCTTTAGCCTTTAAAGTGGCTATTGTTTTTTGTTTTTTTGTTTTTGTTTTTTTCTTTTTCCTCAAATACTGAGTAAAGAAAGTTAGGTACTAAAGCAGTGAAGAAGTTTGAAAGATGGGAGAGACCCGCATTTTGCCTCAGATAGGCTGTGCCTCCCATGTGACAGCAGCACAAGAATCTCTGACAAAGTGGAGAAAACCAACAATGTCCTAGATCCCGTTAGAATGGGAGGTTACCACTGCTTTTGATTACAGATGAGTTCAGGCTGTGGATCAATTTGTTAAAGTTATGAAGGACTTAAGGGTAACTGCAAGGAAAGTAACTAGCACAGCAATGGGTTCCTTTTAAAGAATGTAATTTTAAAAGTCACACTAATTTACAAACTGCTGGAAAATTAGGCTGTGCTCAATGACTAACCCACTAGCAGGTAGAGGATATTTAGTATCCAAAGGGTATTTTTGCTCATAATTATCTCAGAATATACACACACACACACACACACACACACACACAAATCTGTACACATAATTTGAAAAAGTCTAGGTAGCTACTAGTTTCTTCTTTTTCAAAATTTCCTAATGGTACTAACAAGTGAGTGATATTATAACAAATACAACTCTTTCTTTCCTTTTGTATATGACAAACTCCATGCACTCAAAGTATAGAGACTATGCATTATTTTAACTGGATTTGTAATTCAGTAGGCCATGCTTGGCTTCACTCCCAAGTTCAAAGTTAATTAAGCAAAATGGGAAACACAAATAATACTATATGTGCCTTTTATAAGCAGATGAAATAGAAAGCACTTACCTAAAGACATCAGCCTTGCACATTCATTTTGCCTCAACCCTTGATATTACATCAGCCCACTCGCCATCATGCATCTTGAAAATTATGTTTAAAAAATGGCTCACACTACAGAATCAAGGAATAAGGAGATGATTGTAAGGTTAGAAGTTTTACTCCTCTGCCCATCTTGAAACTCTGCTTCCAGTAAGAACTTGAAGCATTTAATTCGTGTTGCTGCTCTATTTTCCAGCAGAGAACTTCTTAATAGTTATTAAAAAGAAAGTTTCCCTTCTATTCCTAGTTCTTCATTCAGTCTCTAATACGTTGAGCACTAAGATAATTTAATTCAATTCAGCCAAACAAATATCTGAAAGAAACTTTGTTAAGCCCTGCTTCCTATTTGAAGATTAGGGAGCAAAATTACTTCTGGTAAAAAGTTCACAACTTGGCAAGATTAAGGGGGAAAACAAGGTGAACATACATATTTGGTTAATACAATGCAAAGAAGGTAAATGCTAAAGGAGAGTATAAAGTGCTCTCTGCGTTTGAATGACAGGAGAGGTCAGGCTCCCTGGGCGGGATAAGGAAAAACTTAAGTGGTAGCATTTGATATAGATCTGGATTCTCTAAGTTTACTGTGCTTCAGGATTTTCTGAAGGACGTGTTAAAATACAGATTGCTAGGCACCATGCTAAACATTTTCCATTAAGGAAGTCTGAGGTGGGGCCTGAAAATTTGTATTTCTAACAGGTTTCCAGGTGATTCTCCTAGTGCTTTTTCAGAGACAGTGCTTGCAGAACAATTACCCTACAAAATTTGAAAAAGAATGAAGAACTTTTCTCCCAGAGAAAGAGATGAGCATATTGGAGAGGCAGGAACTGAAGGGCACTTTAAATAATAATAAAAATACCTAATGTTTTGAGCTTTCTTAAGTTTGCCAATGAGGAGATGAGTTTCAGAGAGGTTAAAGAGCTTGTTTACCATCATAGCCAATAAACAGCTGAGTCAGGATTTGAAGGCATGGAGTCAACAAGCCAGAAGATGATGCCTAACCACTATGATAATTAGTAGGAAGCAGTACATCTGCACGGACATATTTTGTTAGGCAGCAGTGGGAGTTACATTTAAGAGGGCTTAAATGCCAGGGCAAGGAATTTTATACTTAAGACGTTTAATAGAGTTTGTTGAAAATTTTTTTATCAAGACTGACTAGAAGTGTATATAACTAAGAGAGGCAAAAGGATAGAAGCCTAATAAGAAGTCTTCAATAACAGCCAAGTAAAAGGAAAAGAAGTCAGTTAGGGCAATTGTAGTTAGACTTGTTGTGAACACAAGATCTATTTTGTGGGTCAGCAATAGTGGTGATTCCCAGTCTTTCTACCAACTGGGATTCCATAATTCCAAAGATTTCGTTAATAAAGCAAATTGCATTAAACTAAACAAAGAGAAAAAAATGTTCCATCTGAGGTTAGTATTTTTCTCATTATAACACATTCAGATTGTAACGAATAGTTGATAATCATCTAGGGCTCAAAGTCACATCTATTGTCCCGGTTGTGATAAGAAGCACCAAATGAGCAAAGGAGCAGATCTATAAACTTTTACTGCTTTCAGTTGCAGGTCTTTGTCTCTATACCCACATCCAAGGTCAGTTACGTCATGGGCATTTTAAATTTAAGTCTGATCTACAATTCATGTTTCAGGAATTCTGATGCCATCAAGAGCCAGTGGAATGTTTTAATAATCCTGAGATAATAAGTTACTTTGCTGACTTAAAATAATTCCAGCCCAAACAGAGAAATCCCTGTCATTTTATGGGTAAATATATAATTACACTAGGTATTTTAAAAAACCGGATATAGCTTTCCTGTTGCATGGTTAAAAAAATACAGCATTTTCCTACCTGACAATGTGTGTGGGGGTGGGGGTGGGGGACTGTGAATAGGATACAAGGAAGACTCTCTAAATTCAGGCCAGGGGAGGATAGACACAAGACAGGAAGACAGAAGAAGGGCCCCACTGGTTTGTTGGGAGGTCTCTAGAACTCAGGACTCCAAGGCAGGATATTATTACCTATCAGCCTTTATGAAAACAAGAAATACTGAGACTTTATATAGAGTCAAGAAAACCACATTGTCATTTCTCTGCCATGTGAAATATTTTAACTTTGAGAATGTAGTTTTTAGATAAAATAAAACTTTTCTAATGTGGATCAAAATGTTCCACTTTTACTGTCACTGCCCATACCCCCAAGTCCCATGGAAAGAAAGGGGGGGGAAAGATGGAGATTTCTTTTTTACCTAACCGTGGTATGTGGTCATGAAATAGTTAAGCCACAGGCCTCTGATAGTTGTAGCTACAAAAAGCTCCCAGTGAGGTGATCCATTTCTGCACAACAGGATCCAGTTTCTCCCCCATAGTACAGTCAGTCCCGAAGACAGTTGTTCTCACACCATCAAAAGCCAGAGTGCCTGAAGGCAGTCATTCACAGAGACAGATTTTCCAGAGGGCCCTGGAGAGTCGCTCCCTGTAAGTCTCAGTATGTCTTCCCTAGCAAATCAGAAAGAACAATAGCAGGAACTATAAATACAATTCCTTACGTGTATTTGGAAATTGACTTTTGAGTAGTTACCATCAAAGATACTGATGATGCAGTGAGAATGAGCACGTCAATCTTGCTAAAGGAAATAACCTCCCTGACACATACTAAGGTAGGAAATGGAACAGCCCCAGCATAGAGGACTCTCAGCAGATAATATGTAACTATGATGATGAGAGAAAAGAGGGCACAAGTAAGACAGTAGTGGGTGTATGATTCTCAGTAGCTAAATGCAGCAGATGCATTATTCTTAGCCACACACAGCTACATGAGTCACCATTCTCTAATGAGGAAGAATCTGAAAGAATGCTAGAGGGGAGAGTAACCCCACACTCAATATTACTGACAATGAATATATGTAGGTATGCTTGTATTTGCTTAAATGAGTTGTTAGGGAAGCTCTGTTTATTATTCCTCAGTGGGGGCTGAGTCATCAACAATTAAATTTTTGCTTGCTTCACGGAGTCCACAAGTAGCAGAATTTGCTGGGTGTTGATAAGCGGGACCAAGTGGATCCAAGCAGCTTTTGCACCCCTGTGGTACCCAGCAGGGAGAGATGAGGGAGCATCCCGTGTGTCTGAAGCTCCAGGAGCCTACAGCCAGAGTCCCTGTAGCCCTGGCAGCTTGGCAGAACCCACCTGGGGACACATAAAAACTTTAAGGACGAACCTTTAGTTGAAGGTTCACTAGAAAGCCTGAAGCAGGGTAATGAAAGCTGTTACATCTTGTAATTAAAAGGGTTTGCTGTGTGGTTACCTGACATCGTTACTAAATGGCCTGCATGAAATGACATGCCGCATTCTGCTGTTACTGTGAATTACCTTATATCCTTACCATGCTTTGGAAAGACAAAGGAAATGCAGGGAGAAGCTGTTAACAGCAATTTGTAGCAAAGATGTTTGGAATAAAAACACATTGCTTGTTACCACTGGCTCTTATGTTAATCACCTAATTGCAAATTGGCTTTCATTAATGTCTGGATACCCCTGAAATAATCTTACACCTTCTGTAGTCTAATATCCTGCTATTTATATTTCTGTTGAACATGCCTGTACATATAGAGGTGTTTTTTTTTTTCTTTTCATAGGCATTTAATGGCTCCATTTTTCCCTTTTTGCTTTGAGACAGGGAAATAAGACTCGTGAGCCATGAGCCTGTATTCTGAACTCTAGCTCATAGATAAAATATAATATAAAAATGGAAGTGTTCTAAAAGGCATAGGTCTTTATGCACCAAAAAGCTTACCACAGAGGCCAAAATTCTGGTGAAGATATTTGCTGCCTTTGAATATTGCTGTCCTCTTACGATGGTCCAACCTGGCATTGTGACCTTCTCTCCTTAAAGGTAGTCATGTTTGAAGCCACACTTGGCTTGCTATAGTTTAAAGGGGGCTGTCATCTTCTGTTAATGAAAAAGGACAATAATCATCCATTGCTTGTTAGTATACAAAAACAAGAGAACAGTTTGCCTAGTTAGCCTGGCTCCTAGCTGTGTACCATTCTACCTACTCCCATGGAGCCGCAGAATCAACACCTGAATAAGTAGAGCTTAATCGGACCAGCTTCCAGGTGGCTAGTTAGTGCAGGGATCTACCAAAGGAAAGGCACAGATGTACACCTGGGGGCAGATGTTTTCCTCCTCCTTCTCGTCTTCTCTTTAAGCTTTTCTCTAATGTAAAATAGTTTGTTTTTTTTTTTATAGAAAATCATGTAGTAAGAAAAAAATTATAAAGAAGAAAACAATTACCCTTTCTCTAGTCTGAAATAATCAATAAATGTTTTGTGACCTTTTAATCCATTTTTTCCAGATTTATTTCTACTTTCTGATACTTCCAGATATATTTATTAATTCATTATTAAAAATGAACATGTATGTTCATCAGTTGGGAGATGTTTTGTTGCCTATAAGGCCCAATTTTAAAAAAAAATATCTTTGAGGTCAATATAGTATTGACCTTTTATGAATTCACTTCCTTGGGCAAAGTGAGTGGGCAAAGTGGGCAAAGAAAATGCAAAGTTGTCAACCTATTCCATTTGTTGCTTAATGCAGTGCCAATATATGTCTGGTTTTTATGGGTTTTGTTTTTGGGGTTTTTTTGTTGTGTTTTGGGAGGTTTTCTGTTTTGGGGGCTACTTAAAATACCATGGTTACTTTGATTTTGAATCTACCTACTCCCATAATTTTCTTTTTCATAGCTTTGGGTTATATATTTTTATTGTCTTAATTAATTAATTTTTTTAAGATTTTTTTTTTTTTAAGATTTTGACTCTCTGCTGAGCAGAGAGCCTGATGCAGGGCTTGATCCCAGGACCCTGAGATCACCACCTGAGCGGAAAGCAGAGGCTTAACCCTCTCAGCCACCTCGGCACTCCTAAAGATTTTATTTATTTATTTGACAGAGAGAGAGATCACAGGTAGGCAGAAAGGCAGGCAGAGGGGGGAAGCAGGCTTTCTGTTGAGCAGAGAGCCTGATGTGGGACTCAATCCCAGGACCCTGAGATCATGACCTGAGCTAAAGGCAGAGGCCCAACCTTCTGAGTCACCCCGGCACCCCTTAATGAATTTATCTTATCTTGAAGTATATTTAATTCAACATCTATCTTTTATGAAAAACTAATACATCTTATAAAATGTAACCTTAGGGAAATAAATAGAACATACGCAAGTAATGAGGAAGCAGGGTAAAAGAAAAAGCTGTGAATGCAGCTTGAATTTTCAGTCTTAGCTTTTTCATTAAAGCCCTCTTTAATCTCAGGAGTGCCTGGGTGGCTAAGTTGGTTAAGCATCTGCCTTTGGCTCAGGTCATGATCTCAGGGTCCTTGGATGGAGCCCCATGTTGGGCTCTGTGCTCAGTGGGGAGTCTGCTTCTCTTTCTCTCTCTCAAATAAATAAAATCTTAAAATAAATCCTTTTTAATCTCTGAATCGCAGAAAAGAAACCATATTTGGTTGTTTTAAAAATCACAGCTAAATATCAACTTAATAGTTTCATTCCTGGCAACTAAAAAATCCAGTTTCTCTAAAACAAAAGTTCCCCTCTTTATAATGGGCCAGACTTGTCATCATATTTTTCAAAGGCTTTCTAAAAATCATTCTACTGACTAAGATGATAAAACCCTTTATCTCTGATTCGAAAACTTAATGATAGAAATGAAACTGTTGATGGCAAGAAATAGGTTTTTGTCAATAGGCTTAAGTGAGATTAATGAATGTATCCAATTTTTGGTCTGTAAACTTTTGCCACTTGAGGTTTTCCAAACTTTCTGGTGACCTCCACAAATAACTGTCATTCGGGCTGCATACTAGTTTTCCTAGGATACCCTTAAATCAGGGGTTTTAACTGAAGCCTAAACTGAGTTCACCCAGCATTCAGGCCCATGTGAACAAGTCTGAAAAATTTATAAGAAGGAGGTAGGGAATATGCTATGTTTATGAGTATCCTGGGCAAAATTTCATTTATAGAAAGAACAGGTAAGCAGAAGTAGAGAAAAGGGGTGACACTGTGGCCATCCCCTGAAATTAATCCCTAACACTCAGACTCATCCCTGGTTCCTATGTAATAGTTCCAGCAGCTTTGCCAGCACGGGCCTAGCAGCTTCAGGAGGTAGGAGCCTTGGCTCAGGGTTGTTCCGCCTCTGGACAGGGGGCCTTGGGCCTTTAGCAAGCATCAGTCGTGGCCAACAATTTGACAGTGGGCGTGAATCTGGGACAGGAGAAGAGGAGGGCCAGGAGAATAGTGCTTTCTTGTGGAACACAGAAAAAGCAGTTTTTGAGAATTTTCCTACTTCTTGGCAGGAACTGACACGATTGGGGCAGAGTCAAGAAATACTCTTTTGTGATCTTTTTTTTTTTTTTTTTTTTACACCGTATTTATTTATCTGGCTGCTGTGATCTAGGAAATGTGAGTTCTCCTCTCACTTAGACTTTGTGCGAGAATAAAGATGAGCTCCCCCCACCCAAAAAAAGATGAGCCAAGGAGTGTAGACAAATCACCTCAGGTGTAATGTGTTTGAGATACTCTTAGCCAATTTTTATGTAAGTGAATTGCTTGTATCTGCATGGCCCAGGTCCAGTTGGATATTGGGTAGGCTATGTCACACAGAATGTTTATCAACTAATAAAATATGATTTATTAAGACTTTATGTGAAGTGGGAGGAACATAGACATTAGCAGTATGGAAGCAAGGTATGTGTGTCAAATCCCTACCTCCATTGAATATGCCCATAACTGTGTGTTAGGCAGGTGTCGATTATGGGCTAAAAGGCTACCAATAACTGTTAAGAGTTGTTACAAATACTATCTCTTACAGAAGAAATGTGTCATTTAGGTTCCCATTGAAAAGCTGTCAAGTCCTGGGTCCTCATAAACAAGAGGGGGATACAGGGCCCAGGTAGCTGGTGGAAAAGATCAGAAGAACAGCACTATAGTCAGGGAGATAGAGCTTATCAGGAGAGTATGCTACATGTAAGCTCCTGAGGCTAGGGGCCTTACTAGTTTTGTTCACTGCTAGCACCTGAGCTCTTAGAGCAGTGGCACTCATTAAATTGTTGTTGAATGGATGAATAAATGGACATGGAATGGAAACATCTCAGGCAGCAGAGGGACTGGCTTAAAGCAATCTAGATGAGCACAGCTCAGTTTCAACTAAAATTAGAAGTAGTCATGGGGTGCCTGGGTGGCTCAGTTGGTTAAGCGACTGCCTTCGGCTCGGGTCATGATCCCAGAGACCCGGGATCGAGTCCCACATCGGGCTCCCTGCTCCGCGGGAAGCCTGCTTCTCCCTCTCTCACTCCCCCTGCTTGTGTTCCCTCTCTGGCTGTGTTTCTCTCTGTCAAATAAATAAAATCTTAAAAAAAAAAAAAAAAAGTAGTCAGACTAGGAGAAGACCATGCAGTCTTCCCTAGGAGGCAAGGAAGATGATTTTGATTCTGGGGTAGCTGGACAGAAGTATTTAAATCAAGTGCCACTGAAATTCTAACTGGACTCTTCATTAGCTATCTATGTCCCCAGTTGCCTCTTTCATGCCTACAGTCAAGATAGTTTCATAGAATATCTACTATGAGAAGGAGTATAGGCTCTATAGTTACGCTGGTTACCTGTTGCTGAGTAACAAAGTTATCCTGAAATGTGGCAATTTTTTTGGAATCCAGGTGTAGCTTAACTGGGTGGTTTTGGCTCAAAGTCTCTCATGATAAAGCAGCCAAGCAGTTGGCTGGGGCTGCCGTCATGTCATGGCTCGACCCAGGTTAGTGAGTCTGCTTCCAAGGTCACTCACACAGTGGTTGGTGGATCTCAGTTCTTCACTGGCTCTTGGTAGGCCAGCAAGTTCTAGTCACGTGAACCTCTTCCTAAGGCTGCTTAGACATGGCTAGTTTCCCTGAGGGAGTGATGAGGCAGAGGCTGGAAGGTGGGGAAAACCCCAAAGGAAGCCACAGTCTCTTAAAACCTAATTTCAGAAATGGCATCCCATGACTTGTGCCATATTCTATTTTGGAACTCTGAAACAAAAGAGAACTGTTCTAGTGTCTGAATACCAGGAGGCAGAGGTTGTCAGGGACCATCTGTGAACCTGGCCACAGTATTAGCTATGAACACTGTTTCAGGAGAGCATGGCCCCACAAGGGCCTCCACTCATCTCACCCCTCAAAATAAAACCCAAAGATCCCTTGTACACATTTCTGCTACCGTATTTGAAATGGAGTGCTTCTGAAGCCATCTAATTTGGGGCCCAAGGTCAGAAATTTATTTCTAGTTCAGCATCTCTGGATGCCCATTATCTGGTTGGACTGCCAGAAGGGGCAGAATGGAGTCACCTTTTCTTTTGCTTTTTTTAAAGTTGTATTTATTTATTTATTTGACAGAGAGAAACACATCCAGAAAGGGAACACAAGCAGGGGGAGTGAGAGAGGGAGAAGCAGGCTCCTTGCTGAGCAGGGAGCCGGATGTGGGGCTCGATCCTGGAAATCTGAGATCATGACCTGAGCCGAAGGCAGACACTTAATGACTGAGCCACCCAGGCGCCCCCAAGGAGTCATCTTTTCAGCTCAGTTTTTCTTAGTTTATTTTCTGGGCAGGAGACTAAGGGTAAATAATTTTGATCACTCCAAACTGTCGTTTTCAACCTCGTACCACCTCTTTCAGACATTTCGATTATCGTCACTGTAGGGGCTCCCTTGAACCTCTAGCACAGTCTGGAAGAAAAGCCGTATCTCCATCTGGAAAGCATTAGGTCAAGACAGTCATACAGATTCTGCAGATAATTCCGAAGTCATCTGACAAGTGAAGACTTGCACCTATCTCCTGGTGCAGCTGGAGAGACTTCTGAGATCTTCTAGGCAGGGCTTTTTCCATGGGCTGAACTCAGTAGGCTGTCCCCTATTTGGAGTGTTTGGAGTGTTTATGTCTTCTCAGGGCTTGGTGAGGTGTTGCTCCTGTGACTGCATTTCCACAGTGGCAAAGTTCTGCAGAATAAGTCTTGGTGTATCCTGTTTAAGATTCACATTTGAGCACAGACACAGACTGAGTCCAGGATTCAGCTTGGGTCATGTTTCCGCCCTACCACCACTGCCCCGTCCCCACTGTCCAGATGGGCAGTGCCCCAACACTTCCCACTGTAGACCTGGCCACTCCACGAGGAGTTAAAGCTGTCCCTCTGTGCTCTGCAAAGCCACACCAGAGCAAGGGAGCCTCTAATTGCTTCTCTAGAACCGGCAGGGGAATCAGTAGATGGAGTGATCTAATAGTTTTTTTCCACAGCTATTGTTCTGATCACATGAAAGCTATTGGTTGTCCAGATAATCCAAATTTTCCAAACCCTGGTAATTGTCATGGTGTGAGTTTGAATTAACCTTTAAGCCATTTTGTTCCTTAGATCCTTGAACCTATTGTACAATAAAAGTACAATTGTTAGACTTTAGCTGTTTCGTAAAACCACATCTAGATGATTACAGTGGTCTTTTCCATTGCTTAGATAAGCTCTGCTGGTATGGACTAATAAACTTTATCTCAGCATTCTGATGAGGAAGTGTTTTTATTAAACCACTGAGTTTGAGTCTAGCAATAGAATTCTTTACAGTAAAGTTAATGTAGGAAAATCTGATTCTAGTTTAAAGGGATAGTCAGGTCACTTACCAAAGTTTACTCTGATCTAAATTCCAATTTACTTAATACTTTCTCTTCAGTAAATCTTATTATAAGGACATTGTCCAAATTGTAGATAGTTATAGAAGTCATTGCTGCCAACTGGTAGCTAAGAAAGTCATTATTTAAATGATTTTTTTTTCAAAGATTTTATTTATTTGACAGAGAGAAATACAGCCAGAGAGGGAACACAAGCAGGGGGAGTGAGAGAGGGAGAAGCAGGCTTCCTGCTGAGCAGGGAGCCCGATGTGGGACTCGATCCCCAGTCTCCGGCATCATGACCTGAGCTGAAGGCAGTCGCTTAACCAACTGAGCCACCCAGGCGCCCCTTAAAGGATTTTTTATGTCGGTCTCTGATGAGAGAATATAGTGCCTTCCTTTAACAAAAGGGACAGAAAACGATGACCATATTCAAAACAATATTTTTGATGACCATATTCTCTTTCTGTGCTCTTCTTTGTCTCTAAGAGCTTATTTCCTG
>PITA01012526.1:0-54546 GCA_004023965.1 Spilogale gracilis
CGGCGCAGTCGGCCCAGCGCAGTCCGTGGGCCAGCAGCAGCAGCCGCACTTGGAAGCTTGTTAGAGACGCAAATTCTAGGGCCCCAGATCAGATCTCCTGAAGCAGAGACTCTGGGCCCAGGAATCTGGGTCCTATCAGCCCCTCGGGGATGCTGGTGCCCACCGGCGCATGAGGCCGCTGGGGGAGCGGGTGCCATCTGTGTGCACCTCGCCCCGGCCGCCAGCTTCCACCCGCCCTCAGAATCCCTTCTCCTGTGAGCTCTCCGCGGCCACTGGAGCCTGCCCCTCGCAGGCACCGAAAGACCAGGAGTGCCAGGAGTGAGCGTCCCTGGAGAAGCTGGCAGGAGAGGGTTCCCAGCAGCAGGAGCAATAATGCCCCCCTTGGGCGGCGTGGCTCAGAGGGGGCTTGGCACTCCAGGCCTGGCAGGGGAGCCTCGGGGTCCCAGGGGTCAGCCCCGCAGCCTGTGCCGGCTGCCTCGCCCCTCCACGGCTGCTCGCCCAGCCACAGCCTCGGACACCGCCCGGTGACACAGCTGCCGAGGACTCGCTTCGGAGGGACCTGAAGCAGGGTCGTCTGTGTGTGTGCGTCCCCGTGTGCATGTGAGCGCGTGTGCGTGCACACAGGTGTGCTATCAGGGCCAGGGGGGGATTGCTGAGTACTTGGGCCGGGGAACAGGACCCTGGCCGGGGAGGCGGCGTGACCTGGAGATTGTCTGCAGGAGCGGGGAGCCCTGGAAAGGCAGGACCGACGTGCGTGATGGAGGAGACAGAGGATGGCAGGGGACGGGGCTCACCTCCCCACGCAAGCTCGCTAAGACTCGGCCGTGACCGGATGTGGGGCGTGAAACACGGAAGGAAGCCGGAGATCACTCCAGTGACCTCATGATCATCCCATTTCACGGAGGAAGAAACTGAGGCCCGCGGGTTCAGGGGCTAGCCCCAGGTCAAGAGCTGGGGTCCTAAGCCAGGGCCCCGGGCCGGAGGGACACACAGCTCTCTGGTGCCGCCTGACCCCGGGGCCTCTGAAGAACCCCGGGTCAACTCTGGACTCGCCAGCAAGCAAGGAAGCACTCTTTCCCCGACTCTAGCCTAGCCCTCAAAAAAAAAAATTAATTAAAAAAAAATAAGATCACCGTGGTTCTGCAGCAAGCATCCCGTCCATGCCACAACTGCAGACCCGGCGCCTCGGTTCCCTCGCGTGTGACCCAGGACTCGAAGCACCTCCCATCTCGCTCCGAGGCCGGCGCGGCCCTCCCGTCAGGTGTTCTGGCTCTTGTTGATTATGTGGCTAAGTTTGGAAAACAGTGAGTCCAACTGAAGTCCTGACTCTGTCGCCGATTCTATGCGTCCCCAGCTAGGAAGTGGCAGGGCAAGGATTCGGTGCCAGGACGGGCTGCTGCGGAGCTGTGCCGCCCCCCCCCCCGGGATCTCGAGCAGCTTGTGTCACCCTCAGGACATCGGTCTCTGGGTACCCAAAGCCTGTCTTCAGGGCTGTGAGCAGAGACCGGCAAGAAGCACTTCTAGTCGGGCTTGTGCTCGGCACCAACAGGCGGAGAGGCATGTGTGAGAATGTCCTCCTGCTCTAGAAGCTTGTGGTTCTTCCCTGGGGAAGGGGTGCATCCGAGGAGTAGAAAGGTGAGTGGGCAGTGTTTATTGAGCACTTACTATGTGTTAGGAACAGAGCAGGGAGTCTGACCCTCACGTATCTCCACAACTGCCTTGTGAGGCTGGGAATGTGGTTCCTACGTGCAGAAGAGAGAAATGAGACCCAGAAAAAAAAAAAAAAAAGCCTGGACGCCAGTGTTTGCAGAGCTAAGACTTCGATTCTGGTCGGTCCAAAACGTGCTTTTTGCCATGCTGCCCTGCGTCTCGGTTGGGCACTAGCAACAGACTGGGCTGAGCCCTCCTGGGAGGCAGTGTGTTTGGGGCACCAAGACCCCGGGGAAGACGACTCTCCTGCAAAGCGGGAATGACAGGTGCAATGCTCTAAGTCTGAGATGCTGAGGGGCTGCCCGACCAAGTACCTGGAACTTTGAGACGAGGAACAAAGGCTTCGCAGCAGAGAAGTTTGACCTCGGTTTTGAAGAGTACACAGTTCTCCAGAAACAGGAAAGAGGACCCTTCAGCACAGAGGGAGCTGCATATAGAAGGCAGGCCGACGTCAGGCTGGCTCTTTGAGGAAACACAAATGGGTCCCATTACGGAGACAGCGGGGACAAGTGGATAAAACATACCTCTTCAACAATTTCCCAGCTGTTTGAAGCCTAACGAGTTACTTAACCTTTCTGAGCCTCGATTTCTTACTTTGTTCAACAAAGGTGGTAATGCCCAACCCAGTTATTACGTCTAGGTGAGACTTTAAGATTTTATTTATTTGACACAGAGAGAGAGAGAGACAGCTGGCGAGGGAACACAAGCAGGGGGAGTGAGAGAGGGAGAAGCAGGCTTCCCACTGAGCAGGGAGCCCGATGCGGGGCTCGACCCCAGGACCCTGGGATCATGACCTCAGCCTGAGTCAGATGCTTAACTGACTGAGCCGCTGAGGCATCCCTTTTCAATGTATTTAAAATAGAAACAAAACATAGTTCACGCATATCTGCTATCTCCCATCCCCCCACGTCTGGCAACCACCAAGCTATTCTCTGGATCTTTGGGGGGAGTTGTTGGTTTTTTGAGGTTTTTTAGAGTCTGCGTGTAAGTGAGATCATACAATAATCGTCCTTCTCTGCCTGACTTATTCCCCTTAGCATACTGCCCTCAAATTTCATCCACATCGTAGAAAATGGCGAGATTTCATTCCTTGTTATGGATGAATAATATTCCATCGTACGCATACAACACACCTCCTCTGTGCATTTATCCCTCGGTGGATTCTTAAGTTGTTTCTACACCTTCCATCTTGTGAATAATGCTCTGATGAACATGGACGTGTATTGCATCTTTTAATGAGTGTTTTCGTTTTCTTCAGATAAACACCCTGAAGTGCAGTCACTGGATCATAGGGTAGCTCTATTTTTCATTTTTTGAGGAACCTCCATACCGTCTCCCACAGTGGCTGCACCAGCTTGCATTCCCACCAACAGTATAAAAGGGTTCCCCCTTCTCCGCATCCTCACTTGTGACCTCTTCCCTTTTTGATAAGACAAGACATGACGTATTTTTTAAATGTTACTTTCCATGTATACCAAGAAGAACCAGCAACAGTATAACATTTGGAAAAGAGGATCCCAATCGCAAAAGACCACAAATATTGTGCACATGAATTTAACAACAAATGCGTAGGACAACATAAAGAAATGAGAGGACATTTCGGAGCTATAAAGACTTGAATAAATGAGAGACAACAGCATACTCTTGGAGCTGACAACTTTAGTATTACAATGATGTTCATTCCTTCCCCCCAAATGGTACACCTGTCATGCCATTAAAAGAAGAAAAACAAAAGCTATAGAGTTTGGGCCTTGATCAGGTTCTTTTGAAATTCTAAATTATTTTAAATTTCATCTGGGAAAATGAAGAAACGACCATCTTTGAATACAAATTGCTGACATCCATAAATTACCTATCAGTTAGAAGTCAGTTATAGCCTTATACAGTTTTCAAAATATATTTTTTTAAGTTTCCTTTACTTTCTCCAATTTACTTAAACTAGAAAAAAATACTTCTCTATCTGACCAAAAGAAATTTGGATAATTAAATCTAATGAAGGGAGACTTTTCCTACCACCACTTCCCCTGCAAAAAACTATTGTAAAGGATACAATCTTACTACGTAGAAACTCAGACTGTTGAGGAAACAATTCAAATACCAGCGGTAAAATGAATACAAAGTTATAATCATTATAAAACAGTGTGATCATAGCATAAGAATTACTAGATAGGTCAATGGAAGAAAAAAATAACTGGAAAGCAGAACTTAGGATATAAATGTGGTAGGTATATAAGTCAGTGGATGATAACGTGTAATTCACATCAGCAGGGAAAGAATAAAAGGATTAGTACTGGATCAGTTGTTTAACTATTTAGAAAACGAAATGAATTGGTGTGCCCAGGGGGCTCAGTCTGTTAAGCATCGACTCTCGATTTTGGCTCAAGTCATGATCTCAGGGTCGTGAGATCAAGCCCACGTCCAGCTCCATGATGGCTATGAAGCCTGTTTGAGGTTCTCTCTCTCTCTGTCCCTCCCACCCCCACTCACCCTTTGTCTTTCTCTCTCAAAAACAAAAACTAAATGAATTCAGACCTTCACATCACACCCGATAAATCACAGAGATGAAAGAGACGCACGTGAAAGGCAAAGCCATAAAAATCTAGATGAAAACAAAGGTTTGGTCTCTTCTAAATGGAGCTGAAAAGCTCTTGGAACATAAAAGGTACAAAAATTAAAAGACAAAAATTGGATTCCGGAAAAATCGAAATCTCCCAAATTCTTAAGAACGTGATGAACAAAACTAAACAGGCTTGTCACGAACTTGACAGTTCGCCAAGAAGACAGGAGGACTAATCTTACTACGTAGAAACTCAGACTGTTAAGGAAACAATTCAAATACCAGCGGTAAAGTGAACAAAATACACATGGAAAATTCCCAGGGCAGATGCCAAGTAATGACCACAGAAATGCAAATAATTAAAAATGTACCCTAGATAATATCTAAATCCGGCTTAAACTTTGAAATTAGCAGAGACTTTACAAAATGATGCACTCTGTGGGGGCACAGATATGGAGCAATGGCCCTGTCCACAGCGAAGCAATTAGTGCTCTGGTTTAAGGAGTCTAAAAAAAAATCCCTTTGACACAGCAAATTCCCTTTTAGGAATCGAATTGTCAGATTCTGTCACTAAGATCTATGTGGGTAAAACGATGCTTGTCACAATTTTGGAAACCGTGTAAATGTTCAACAGTGTAACGTCTTGGGGGACCAGTTTAATGAATTAGTCGCACGATGGAATATTATACAGTGTTTCAAATAAAGCGGTTGAAAGACATCGAAGGTGTAAAGGGGAAACATGACCATAAAACATCCGGTGAAAAAACATATTTGTATATAACAGTAAGATTCAAATGTTTTAATATTCTGTAAAAAAACAAACACTTAAAGCACTTTGGATTGTGTTTCCTTGTTGTCATTATACTTGTATTTTTCATATTTTTGACAATAAGCACATTTATGATTTTATTGTAAAGGATACAGGATTACAGCCCGACCAGCAATCACGTGACGGGAGATAAGAAGGCCCTTTGACAAGTCCAAATCCTCCACAGTCTGTGTTGTTATTTTTGCTACAAATCTCCTGGTGACATGACAAGTGTCTAGGAGTGAGCCTTCTGAGTTGTCACTCATGCACGGCCGCTTCTGGCTTCGCCATCCTGCCGCAGCACAAGGAACGGAGGCCACATTTGCTGCTGGGAGGACAGCTGGCTTGACCTGGCTGCTCCCCGCCGTCTTCCTTCTGCCCCACTCCATGCTTGTGTGCTCGTCTCCGTGGAACAGCATCATGTGCCATCACTGGCTTTGCAGGAAGAAATGCAGAGCTCTCTCTCTCATGCACGCAGCATTTCCTTGCCTTCAGTAACCAGGCAACATGCACCAGCTCCCCATTTCCTTAATAACAGAGATGAAGCTGAATGTATGACCTTCATCCATCCCCCTTCCTGCCATCCTGCTGAGCTCCTGCCCTGGAGCCGTTGTGCCCCTGTACCTTGTCTCACTCCCCTTTTACTGGTTGCCACTCCTGCAATTATCCGACCCTGGAATGGGGAGCAGGTGGACCAGATGTCACTCTTGTTCTGCTGCCGGTTCACTGAAGGACCGGAGGCAAGCCACCTCCCCTCTCAGATCCTGAGAATTCTCCTCTGGAAAATGGACCAGTTGGAAGAAGTCATCTCTGAGGCTCCCTCCAACACCAACACGCTAGTGGGCAAATATCTCCAAGGCGGTCAGAGATTCAGATTCTCCTTGGCTGCTCAGCAGGGGACCCACACGGGGACACCCATGATGCAGGGCGAAGCAGTAGCGAGGTTAAGAAGGATGCAGCAAGTGCGAATTTCAAAAGACCCTCACAATGGGAAGCAAACGCTAGATGTCTATAGACGAAGAAATAGCACTTTATAAAAAATTGAGAAATGGAGCAAGATCGATAGCCCCTGAGCCGTGTCCATGGAGGAAGAAAGTCTTCGAGAGGCGCAAAGCATAGAGTCAGGGAACCCCCTAGGCAGCCCCACAGGAAAACCCTGCCTCACAAAACCACTCCTTGGGGGGCCTAGGAGTATGTGTGTTAGTTTGTTTGTAAGACACAAGTCTGATCAGAAACTGTCCCAGGTTCAACAAGAGACTCCAAGAAGACAATTAGAAGCCAGACAAATCTTGCGAGCTATGCTGTGAATCTCACCTTGGGTTCCTACCTGCTGGGGCTGCTCCGGTTCCCAGCGAACTTTAGCCCTGCTCCTTTCAAGCTGCTTGGAAATGCACATCTTGCCCTTCCAGGTAAACCTGTCTGCTGTGCCAGGGCCTGGGGCTCATGCAGCTCATTCTCCCTTCTCCTTCCCGGGACAGCCATCCCGTGAGACCAGCTCCCGAAGGAGGAAAACTTTGCGGGGGCCCCCTCAGCTAAGACCCTCAAGGCTGTCATCTGCTGGGAACAGATGAGATTTCAGAAGGCGGAGGGGAGAGCAAGCACAGAGGGGACAATGGACACCCCTCCCCCAAGCACAGGGATGGCCTCAGGACTGCAAGGGAAAAGCAGCACCCCCTCCAGAACTCCCACGGCTGTAGTCTCCTTATTACGTTAAGGGCTCAAAAGTGCAAGCCTTGCTCTCGAGTCAAGGTTCCTTTAAAGGCAGATTGGGTAAGAACAGCAAAAGCGCTTCAAGAAGTCTGCCCCTAAGGGGAAGGAGAAAAAAGGGAAAGGTCGTTCAGATCGTAGGTGGAGCCACAGAGAAGAAAGATGGGAACTAAGGGAAACAGACGTCATTTGTGCATTCCCAGAGGAGAAGTACAAAGTCAAAAGGCAGGAGTATCTTATCTCTTGTGCAACTGATGTCTACGAGGATGAAACGAGGCCACTAGCCTGGGTCGCACGCAGAGGCCTCACCACTACCTGCTGGCATTCGGGCGTATGGTTTCAAAGCTGCATTTGCTCCTTTAGCAGCCGGGGGGGATCGGCTATGCCTCCTCCCCCATAAAGGCATTCAGCCGGCTCTCAGTGAGCACCCACTAGTACCCCTGGGCATGTGATTTCCCCAGGAAGTACGAAGATGATTAAGACAGGACCCTCGCGGGGTGCCCGGGGAGCTCAGTCGTTTAAGTATCTGTGACCAGCTCAGGTCATGATCTCAGTGTCGTGGGATCGAGCCCCACCTCGGGTTCCCTGCTCAGCAGGGAGTGTTTCTCCCCGCGCCTCTGCCCCTCCCCCTGCTTGTGCGCTCGTGTGTGCTCTCTTTCTCTCTTAAATAAATAAATAAATAAATAAATAAATAAATAAATAAATAAAATCTTAAAAAAAAAAAAAAAGAAGAAGAAGACAGGGCCCTTGCTCTGAACTAGTGTGCACATGGGCCGAAGAGGCAGAGGGAATGCATGCTGCTAGGAAAGGCAGCAGTGCAAAGCATCAAGAGAAGAGGCAAGGCTGGGAGCCCCGGGGTCAGGGATGGCCCAGGGCGGACTCTGCTCATGAGCTCTCCTGCCCAGCTCGAGAGAGCTTGTGGGGACACCTGCCACATCCACAGGCTTGAACTTCTCCAGAGCGGCTGACTTCCCGGGCTCCATCTCCCTGGGATGCATCCCAGTAGCACCCTCTCTCGGGAAAAGAGACCAGAGCCTCCCTGAATGCCCACCTCAATTCTCAAGAACCATCCATCGCTAAGAGAAAAGACAGAAAACACACAGCTGGGAGCCCTGAAGCTATAATTCTTGTCCTAGCGGCGCCACTGACATACTAGGTGGCTGGGTGAACCCTTCCCTGCCTCTCAGCTTGTGTTTCTTACAGGAGGGGGCCGCGGGGTGTGCCCACAGGCACCTGTTTAATTCTCCCCTTGGGGAAGAAGGCCCATCCTCAAGCACATCTCACAAGATACAATCTGGTCAGTCCCAGCTCCAAAGCAGCAGGCTGTCAGTGTCTTCATCCTGAACCCAGGGGGTGATTTCTAAGAGGGAAGAGGCCAAGAGGGCATTTCTGAAAAACACCGCCAGAGAACAAGCTGAAGATAAGAGGCCCAGATAAGGGGGGTGGATCACTTACCCTGTGCTGCTGGTCCCCGGTTCCCTGAGGAGGATTCCGGCAAGCCTTATCTTCAATCCCCACAGCTCTGCAAGATACCACTCTTATCCACAGATAAGAAGACAGGCCGGGCGATTAAATCGATTAAATCACTCGCGCGGGCCCTCACATCAGATGGTGGCGAATGGGATGCCTAACCCCAAGGCCCAAGCTCCGTTCTGAGCAGATGGGCCCGTGGGCCACTCAGCATGCTGAGCCTGGCCCACAGATGCGTGTCACGTGGCCCGAGCGAGGCTTTGAAAATTGTGTATTTTTTATAGAAACCCAACTTCTGGATTGGAAAGTTAGGAGATCTGGCAACCCAGGGCTCTTGTCCCGTGGGTCATGCGCGGGAGCTGCAGGGAGGCCCAGATCTGTGGACAAGACTCTCATTAGCCAGATTCCTCTCCAGTCCCTGTTCCCCTCTCCATGCCAGGCCCCTCCAGGCCCTGCTGCACCTGTGACCCCCTCCCCCGGGCCAAGGGCAGTATTCCTGACCCTGCGTCCGACCGTGGAGGGGAAGCAAGACAATGGTCACAGAAGTGTTCTTCTGGCCTCAGCTCCCTATGCCTTCCTCTTCTCCTCCAGTCCCCTCCTTCCTCTCCCTAGCCCCCCACCTAGCTCACAGCTCCGGCAAAAAACCCTCTTTCTGCATGCGTACACACACACACACACACACACACGCACATGCATACATCCTTCAGCCCCTTCTCCCCATGAAGACTGCAAATTCTGTGTGAACCCCCATCACCACACCGGTGCTCTTGGGCTGACGCTTGGGTGTAGGAGGTGTGCAGGGGTCCCGGAAGCGCAGGCCTGATGCTCTAGCTGGTAATAGCTTTCAGTTTACAATAGTAAGGCCAGGGGCTTTCGACCTGGGAAATCTCGGGGGAACCGTGAGCTGGGGGCCCAGTCCATGCGTTGGGGGGCCCCCGACTGTGTCCACGTGAGTCATAGCGCAGCTCTCTCTGGCCCAGCCAGGACTTGAGGTCCTTGGCGGGTGATGGTCTGAGACCCCTGGGTCAGCATCACTACTCTGCTCCTGGCATAGGTCAGAGCGCATAGGGCCTGGGATTCAGCCCAGAGCGCTGCCATTTACCGCCTGTGGCTCTAAGTGAGTCTTGGGCTCAGTTTCTCTGTCGCTCAAATGTTGCTCAGCAAGCAAAGGCGTGTGATGGTAAGGTGCCATTTCAGCAGCCCCGAGGAGGAGCGGGGGAAGACGCAGGCTTTCTGTGGGGAAAGGGAGGGCAGGCCAGCTGGGCGCGCTGTGGCCTGGGCAGGATTTCCATCACCTGTGCAGCTCCCCTGAAAACCGTGCCTTGGGGCGGAAGAGGTCATCATTTTTCCCATTAAAATTTACGGAAAAGGTTTTTAATGTAGTAGCTTTTTGTTTAGCAACAGAATCTTCGGGAACAAATCCCAGTCATTCGGCCAAGGACTGACCTCGGGGCAGAGAAGCAAATGAACTGGCCTAGAGAATATTCATCACAACCCCACGCGACTTCTTAAGCCGCAGGAGACTTACATATATTTTGTCATTTCAACTTTCCAATAGCCACATGTTCCTCCGGTAGTGATGGGGTAGGCATCAGGATAGTCTTCTCTAGGTAAGGAACTGGAGAACCCCCAAGATCCCTGGCTTGGCCAATAACTGAGCTAGGATGCCCTCCGGAGGAGAAGTTTCAGCCCTAAATTTCCACCCCCGGCACTGTCCCCTAAAAAGTGACCATGGGCTGTGCCTTTAAGACTCTATTTTTTTTTTTTAGATTTATTTCTTTTATTTGAGAGAGAAGGGGAGAAAGAGCGAGAGAGCAGGGGTGAGGGGCAGAGGGAGAAAGAGAATCTCAAGCAGCATCCCCACTGAGCGTGAGGCCCAGCACAGAGCTCTATCCCACGGCTCCAAGATCACAACCTGAGCTGAAACCAGATTTGGACCCCCAACCAACCGACGGCACCACCCAGGCAGGATAAGACTCATTCTTTGGGGATCTTTTGGGAGGACTCAGAATTAATGTCAGCTGGAGACAAAGGGAAAAGAATACGACTGGATCACTTTCAGCCAAAGAGGCAGCACATCCATGGAGGGCAGCGTTGAGGAGCCCAGGAGCTGACTATGAGGGGGGGATGGATGCCCACGGTGCTCCTTCGGCACATGGATTATGAGATAACATATGAATAAGTTCCAGTAGACCAGAGAACAATGTGCATTCTAATTTTTCTGGAAGATTCTCGAATGCCCGAAGATTATTAACCAAATTACAAGTTTGATTTTATATTTCAGATCTCTGTCTTCACTGGTATTCAGCGTGCACTTTGACGGTCGTTAAGTCTATCGCTAATGACATGAACCTCTTTGGTTCAGCAGGTGGACCACCGCGTTCCAGGCAGCAGAGCCTTTTTCCCTGTCGGCGCTGCCATTCCACGAGCGGGCCTTCAGTCCTCAGAACCAGGCATAGCAACTTCCTGCAGCATCGAGCTCGGTGGAAAAGTGGATTACCCACTTTTCAGGGAACTTTCTTTCTCTGACATGTTTCTGTATCGTTCAGAACGAAGGAGCCCTAGCATCTGGGAGGACTAGGAAAATACAGGTCTATAAAGCAGCCTCGCCACGATCCGTGAGCTGGACCCAGTTAACACCAACAATGAAAGTGATCGGAAAAAAAGGATTCCTGGTGAAATGGTTACACGGTGCTACGTAAAACGCGTATCTTACATAAAATTTTGTAAACCGTTAGGTATTTACAAATTTCAAGTGAGTATACCCTCGGCAGTGTTCCTTAAGGACCGGGTTCAAAGAATGGATTTTTCTTTTTTAAAGAAATAAAATCAGTTCATCGATCAATAAGAAACAACATTCTAGCAAGACGTCTGCTGATGGCCCATCACACAAGCTCAGAGTTCAGAAGCGCTCCTGAGTCGGTTAAATATTCCTCCCACGACAGCACGCCCAGGGCGTCACTTGGGGGACCCCCTCACCCCGGCTATCGGTGCTGCTATGTGCAAATGGATGCATTCCAAATCAGCTGAGCAGAAACGTACTATCTCACGGTCCCTCTTTAAAGGTTTTAAAAATGACACACATGCTTTTCTCTCTGGCTGTCTTCCAAGGCCCTAGTCCACTACCTTCTAGGAAGGGGAGTGGCTTTGGCGGAAAACAGGGGCCATAAGACACCCATTTCCTGGCCCCGACTCTGGGGTTTGGCTTGTGGCTGGGAACCCCACTGCCTTCCTTGTACAGGGAGCACTGATTCCAGAGTCTTTCTCCCTGGTCTGTCTCTGGTTAGTTGTGTGATGTGAGTCAAGCGGCTGAACTTCTCTGTGTCTCATTTCCTCCTTTCTTAAAATAAGGAAAATAGGCTGATCACTTTCTCAGGACTCGAGTTTCACGGGCGCTGGTGGGTCTCGCGCAGGGATTGGTAAGCTTCCTCCGTAAAAGGCTGGAGAGTGCATGGTTCCGGCCTTGAGGGCCACGCACACACGTCTGTTGAAACAACCCCGTTCCACTAGAGTAGCGCCGAGGTAGCCACAGACCATAGGGACGCAAAAGAGTGCGAGTACGTGCAGGTGAAACCTTACCAAAAAGTCAGCGAGCTGATTTGGCCTGTGGGCTAGAGATGCCATCTCCCGGTCCGGAGGATGTCAGAGTCACAGACGGAGAGCGGTGGCGGTGAGAGAAGACAGAGCCCGGCCACCAGAGGAGGCATGATCTGGGCCCGTGGAAAGAAGACCGAGGAGGTGAAAGGAACCACTGTGCTCCCCAGCACCGGGCTAGCGGCCTGCACTCTGGTCGTGGGGCCCAGAACCTCCCACCTGCTCCCGGCCTGTTTTCTGGGTCCCAGCTCCCAAGGGCCTCTCCCATCCCACCCGCCCGTGGTCAGGCGCGGGGGCCAGGTCCGTAGGCTGTGCTCTGTGAGGACCAGGGTAGACTGCCTGAGTGGGAAGGATCTGGTAGAGGGGCCAGTTTCCAGTCCCAGCTCTGCGGTGACTCGCTGGGTGACTGTGTGTGTTGGGGACAGCAGGACAGCCGTAACCCCGGGGCCTCCCCGACAAGCCACAGTGCGACTCGTGGGGTACCACCAGGTGAGTCTGGGGACGGGAGGGCTGTGCCACTCTATGTGCCATGCTCCTATCCCCGTGGTTGGCGTCCCTGACCTGTGCTAAGGCCCACAGCCCGGTTGCCCCCAGCACCCGTGGCTGAGCCTGCGGCCTCTTTGTCTTCTGTGCGTCATTCTCTCCTATCACCAGAAGGGCCTTTGGGATGATCTAATGAACCCTCTCATTATTCAGTGGGGAAACTGGCCTGGAGAGGGGAAGGGACTTCCCCAAAGTCTCATCACTAGCTCATGACAGCCCGCGTCCCTGCCTCTGAGGAAGCCCTCCCCTCAAATCTCTGGGGAAGGCGAGCCACCAGACACACTAGGCCCAGGCAGGGCCATCACTGGTCCAAATGGTGCCTTTATGAGAAGGATAAAAATGTACCCCTTCCTCCAGCCGAACCGCGGAGCCCCCCACCGGCATCCGCAGAAAGCAGGCAGGCAGGTTACGGGAATCTAGCCTCCATTTGCTCCCACTTTTGTGCAGTGAGCGACACAGACAACATTACATGGAGGCCCCGGGCCCGAGGTTAGCAGGGATTAGTGCTGACCTTGGCAACCCTGAGATGGCAGTCCCACAGGGCCACGTCCGGACTACAGAGCTCACTGCCATGTAAGAGTGCGTGCCCCGTCCTACACTTTCACATGAAATCCACAGTTTGCTAATACTACTAAGGATTTCCCGGTTTGTTTGTTTTCTCTTTTAATTCCCTGCAGGCTGCTCCTGCCCAGAGCTCCCTGGAAAAGTCCGCGGGCAGCAGGTGTTGCCGCTCAGCGACCCCCACCCCCTGGAGATACAGATGTAAGCTAAGAGAGCAGTGAAGGTGACACCGCGAGGCAGCAACAGGCTGGCTTCCCGCCCTTCCTGGGGCCACAGACCCAGGCCGGGCCCCCGCGTCGCTAGGCAGCCGCAGCTGCACACACACCTCCCGGCTGGCCCTGTCCCCGGCAGATATTTTTACGAAAGCTCGGCGGTTTACAGCAAGGCCCAGGGTCTTGGCTTGAGCCCGTGAATTATGACCGCTCGCCAGAGAGCTGTAAGCAGGACTCTGATGAATGAATTCCTTAATGGCCAGGCCCTGGGTGCAGACGCTGCGTGAATGTCGCCGCTGGCAGATCTACGAGGAGGAGTTGGCCTGGCCACGGGAAGATCTGTGTCATGTCTTTGCCTCAGAAAGGGAGCTCCAGCCCTGGCTGGCCCCTCACTCTGAGAGAGCCAGCCCTCCCTCACGCCTCCTCTCACCCCTGCCCCGTCCGTGTTCTCGCCAGCAGAAGTGTGCAGAAGACCAGGGAAAGAGATGACTGATCCTCGGGTGCAAATGGAATTAGCCCACCTCTGCCGTGATCTCAGGAAACTTGAAAATGCCTTATCTGGATCCAAACAAAGAGCGGGAGGAGGTTTCCCCACCCATGTGGACTGCCTGGCCTCTGGTGGGACCCCGAGGTCCGAGCGAGCACGAAGCCCTGAGTCTCCTCGCCTGGTGGCTGCAGGCTGGGAACTCGGGCAGCGGGAAAACCTGTGGCAGGAGTCCTGCCCAGTTACTGCCTCTGACATCCTCAGTCCCTCCGAGAAAGAGACTGAGCCAGAAGCCCCAGAAGGAGCATCTGGGGGAGCCCCCAAGAGTGGTAGATGGAGACTTACATAGAAGGCCTGCAGATCGGGGCTGCTTGCCCTATTTTTCCCAGAGGAGGAAACTGACACCCAGAGCGAGAACTCGCCCTTAGCTGGCCTCATGCCTGGTGCAGGGCTTACCCTTCAAGCCCACTCAGCCGTCTTGCCCTGCTCTGATGTAGTGGTGGGGGGCCTACAGGGAGCCCACTCCCCAGCCTTGAGGGTAGGGCAGATGTAGTCCTTTTGGGGTTCACTGATGCAGACTTCCACGGGGTAGGATGAGGGCGATGAGCCAGGCAGGACCAGCCCCTTCTGGGGTCTCCTGTACCCAGAAACGCACAGGAAGGAGGATGGGCCAGATTCCAGCAAGAAGCAGAGCATCAAGTCTCATCTTTCAAAGGGGGGGCTCTTCTGTTCTCTCTTTGGTCTCTCTCCCTCTCCATCTTTCTCTCTCTTTGGTGCTGTGCTCCTGGTCCCCCAGCATCCCCTCTCCTTCCATCTCCAGGAGGAGAATCCTCTCCCTTTCCTTTTTCAGTAGGCTGAGCCCCAGGCAAGGGAGAATCAAAACCTAAGATTTGCTGAACACCCAATATGTGCCTTGTTCCATTTAAATATTGTCTCCTTTCCTTGACACAACAACCCCACAAAGGATGCTGTCGTTACCCGGCTGTCACCGGTGAGGGAACCCGGGCCCGAGAGGCTGGCTGACTCTCCCAAGAAGACAGCTGCACAGGTGTCAGAGCTGGGACTCGCATCCAGGCTCCCTGACTTCAGAGACCCGGGCCCTTGCACCAGCACCCGGCACCCCGCCCACAGGGAGGCTGAGGGCCCTCATGGAAATTCCAGAGTGGGAACAGCCGAGTGGAAACTGCATTAATGAAAGGAGAGACCAAACGGGGCCTGGCCCCCAGGGCTGGTTCCTCATCAACCTGAGCCCCAGAAGGAGCTGGGGAGTGATGTTCCCGGCATCCTCAGCAGCTAATTACCGGCTTCACTTTTTCCTTTCCCTCGTCAGATGTTTCCGATGCCCTCATCAAGTGCTCCAAGCACACGGCTGCGCCTCCGAGCTGGCAGGGGGAGGGGGGCCCAGGGGCGGAGGGGCAGCAGCCGCCTGGGAGGCCACTGCTGGGGAGGGGGCAGGACGCCCGTCCGCTCCGCGTGTGGCTGAATCCGGGATCCTTGATCAGGGTCTGTTGAATGAATAAACTGAGGACACCAGGTGCTGGCTTCTGAGCTCTGATATTCGTGACCTTGCCTTGTACAACCCTTGTGAGCCATCGTCCTCTCCTCACTGCGTGCCCTCATTAGGCTTGACAGCCACTGCATGAGGTCCTACTTCCCATCCAGCCTCGTCCAGACCTGGGGGGCAGTGGATGCCCCAAGGGCTAAGTGCGTTCCCCCAGTGAGAAGTGGATGGCCGGTGGCTGTGCCCGCCTGCAGGTCCCTGGGGCACCCGAGCCCGTGCTCTTCCACACAGTGCTCGCGGGATCGGAGGGAAAAGCAGGCTGGGAGGGTGATCGTGGTCTCCAGAGAGGGGAGCTGCAGAGCCCTCAGACCTGCCCCGCCCCACTGGGCTGCCCTCCCCGCCTGCCCATTCTCTTGGCTGCTCCTCGCCGCCGTGCTGAGCAAAGCTGGTGAGAGTCCGGCCACGTCTTGACCTCTGAGCCTCTCTAGGCAAGCCGGCTGGAGCCTGCAGCTGGAGACTTTGCAGCCCGCTGGCTCTCTCTCCCCGCTCCTTCCCTCTCTCACTTCCCCGAGCCCCCACCTCCCCTGCTGCCTCCACTCCACCCCTGCGTTTCCCTTCCGCTCTGTCTCCACTTTCCACTTCCTCCCTCTGAAATGGTGAAGACACAGCCCTTGGGGTGGGAGGTTGAGGGCCCCATGTCAGTTCCCCACTCCGTGGCTGGGTGACCTTGGACAAGCCACTTGGTGCCCCACAGTTGGGTGGGGTGTTGGGGTGGCGGTGGGGCCCGTTAGCATCTCAGAGCGCCCACTCTTTGCCTGGGTCTCCTTAGAAACCACTGTGCCTACTTTCCCCTTATAGCTTCCCCCATGGGCCTGAGTGGAGGTGCAGGCGGCAAGAGGTTCACCCAGAGGGAGGACCATTTTTATGGGAGTAAAATGAGATTCAGAGAGGTGAAGGTGCTTGCCCAAAAGCCCTGAGGCTAGTAAGAATTCAGGGAGCCCATTCTTTCCCAGCTCTATGCAAACGTAAAACCGCCTTCTTCCAACATTCATTCAACATATGCATTCCCTTGGCACCTTCCGGAGGATTAGCAAGACATTTGAAGCCCAAGTCCTCTTCTCCCAGGCGAGCAGGGAGGTGTTAGGGGCAGAGGAGAGGGTAGGTGGGAAAGCACTCGCTGGGGTGCAAGGGCTATACCTGTCCACCTCCCCGCCCTGCGACCCACCAGAAGGGCGGGCCTGGGTGGGCAGACCTCCACCCGAACGATGCACCACCCGGGTTCCTCCTCAACCTGCATCCCGGAGGCCCAGGGACCCCCTCCTCTGAGGAGAGCCCCTGCCTCTCCCCAGGTCTCTGGTCCCGCTGGCCCTGGCCTACAGAAGCCCTGCACAGACAGAGAGCCATCGGGAGAAGGCTGCCAGGGCAGGGCCCGCGCCAGGAGGAAGCCCGGAGCGTGTGCCAATGCCGGGAGCAAGATGGGAGGTTATTTTTAGAGGCAGCCTGATGGGGTAGCCGTCTGTCCCCTTGCATGGTGACACGGAGATGCCCTCTGGAGAAGGAGAGGAGCTTTGTGATCCAATACTCACCCTGTCCTGGGCTCACTGGAGCTTGGGTGCAGCCTGCATCTTCTACGGAGGCATCTCGGTTCCTGCAACCTGCCAGTGGCCCCTTATTTTCAATTTGGTAGATAGGGAAGCAGGGGAGGGCAAGAGAGTTACTATAAATAGGTATTGACTTACTTGTGCCCGGATACCTTCTGCTCATCCCTTCATTGAACCCTCCCAGGACTCCTGAGAGGAAGGCACTCCTCATTCTGTTGTTACAGAGGCAAAAATTGACGCTCATGGACAGCAAGTGACGGGCTCCGAGTCACACAGCTTTCGGAGGCAAAGCTGGAATTGGAACCCCGGTCTGCAGGATGCCACACCCTGCCCCCTTCCACTCCCTGGTGGCTCGAGGAGACAGACCTGTCTTCTTCCTGATTTCTGGATGTGCCTCTGGTCACCTCCCCCCCCTTCCTCCCTGTGACCTTCAGGTCTGACCTTGCACCGAACTGAGACACTTGTGGGAGAGCCGGCCCTGGCACACAGCTCTCACCGTGGCTACCGAGCCTTCATTAGGCATCTGCTCTGTACGGGTGCTCAGCTCTGGGAACCCCCTGGGGATTAACCAACCGGGGCACTGCAGACGCTCACCTCGCTGCCCTCCAGAGTCTACCCCTGTTTTTCTATTTAATCCTCAGATGACCCTGGTCGGTAGGCGTTATTCTCTCCATTTCACAGATAAGGCAGACAGGGCTGCAGAGATCCACAGTCATCTACCTGGGGCTTTGAGATCACATGGTTGCTTCTCCGTCCCCCTGACTCCTGCACTGGCTGTAGAAACATTTCCTGCTCATTCCTAGGAAGTGCCTTCTTGTTCCCAGAATGCCCAGGGCCTGAAAGAGCCTCAGGAATCCCCTCTGTCTCCATACCCTTATCCCTCATCTTACCGTGGCCTGGAGGCAGGTAAGACTTGTTTGTGTCCATTTTGCAGATAAGAAAGGCAAGGCCTGGAGAGGGGACGGAACGCTGCACATCGCACACTGTCAAGAACAGGGCAGAGACTTCCACCTGGACCCCATCTGCCTTGAGCTCTAAGCAGAGGCCCTAGCTCTAAGCCAGAGCCATCCTGGACACAGTCACAAAGTGGGGGGCGGAGGGAATGTCTTGATCTCACAGGAAGCCGGAGACCCTGGGAGGTTCACAAGGTCCGGCATCAGGAAGGGACATACGTCTTGTAATGCAAGGAAAGTATGCATGTTGTCATGAACCAGGCACAAAGGAAGACTCGGCAGAGAGCCAAGGCGTGGAGTGTGTTGCAGCCAGAGGGTGGGTCCTGGGAGCCACAAGCCGAAGGGTCTGTCCCTCTGACACCCAGTGGGGCCCCGGTGCCAGGGACTGGGGACCTGGCCTTCCCAGGTGTCTGGATCTGCAGAAGAGGGGCGGGGTCCTAGCTGGTCTCTCAAGTTTCTGCTTAACCTGCCGTCCCTCCCATTGAAGGAAGAGCGGGACAGCAGGGACCGGTCAGCCATGTTGGAACCCATAGGAAAATGGCTGGAGGTCTTTGGCACCCAGAGGTTGGGGGGAGCAGCCCAGGGGCTCTGGGTTGAGGCAGGAACAGGGTTGAGCTGCGTGCAGGAAAAGCCCACTCTTGGCTCCCCCTGGAAGGGCGAATGCAGGGACTCTGACAGATGACAAGGGGCAGATGCTGAAGGCCACCTGCAGGGTCGCCTCCCTCCGCAGAGCCGTGGCCCAGGGAGACTGCCATAAGCCCAGCCATATTAGCCTCCTGTGGCTGCTTTAACAAGTCACCACAAGGCACAAGGACGTCGACTGTCTCACAGTTCTGGGGCCCAGAAGTCCAAAACCGAATGGTCTGGAGACTCTGTGGGACCTTCTGTGCCTTGCCCCCTCCGGCGCCCGGGGCTCCAGGCGTCCCTGACTTGTGGCTGCAGCCCTCCAATCTCTGCCTCTGTCACCCCATGGCCCTTGCCTGTCACGTGTCCCCTGTGTGTCTCTCCTAAAGACACTTGTTGCTGGAGTTGCGGCCCACTTAGAGAATCCAGGAGGATCTCTTTAGCTCAAGATCCTTAACTTAATAATCTCTGCAAGGACCCCTTTGTCCATATAAGGAAACATTCCCAGTTTCTGGGTATGAGGACATGCACACCTCTTTTGGGGGGTCACCATTAGACCCGCCTGAGGGCAAGGCTCCACATCCACCAGCTCGTGGAGTCTGAGGGGCATGGACAGCTCAGCCCAGCCAGTCGCACAGTCCCAGGCGAGGTGCTGCCTGCTCAGTCCACTGAGGGCACAGACGCCCCCGGGAGAGGGAGGGGCCTTTCTGCAAAGGCGCCTCTGGCCTGGGGAGGCGGCAGCTGCCCGCAAGCCTGTCTTCCAGCTCAAAGATGGAGCTAATTCAGCTCCACCAATGGGAACGACCAAGCCTGAAGGGAACTCAGGGCGATCCTTTTCTACCCAGGGACCGGGAAGGCACCGGACAAGGAAGCACGTGGAGGCCTAGCAGGCGCAGCGGCGGGACGCGTGGGGACATCTCCCAGCGCGGGTCAGACGCACTCCGGGTCCCGGTCCTCCAGGGCACGTGCCAAGCATGCGCTCAGACCTGGGATCTCAAAAATTCGTCATTGAATACCTAAGGCCCTGCTCACTCCAGACCAGAGACGAGCCCTCGGCCAGCCGGCTGATTTACTGAGTGCCGTGACCGGCTTGGGAAGGGTCAGTGTGGGGGAAGAAAGGCGCAGGACGCTGTCCCAGGGGCCGGGGAGCTGCAGACGGCATAAAAATTGTGCACATGAAGAGATGACAGTGTGGCCTGGGGGTGGGGCTCAGGGGACAGCGGTGTGGGCAAGAAAATATTCTGCATGCTTGGGGACAACGAGAAGGAGGTTTGCATCTGGGGGTTAGCTGTGGGTCTGTAAGGGTTCTGGGAGCCCAGGAGCCCTCCGGCCCCGTAACTTGGGAGTGATAGCACTGGGCTGGCTTTCAGGGAGATCCAGGCAGGGGCCACAAAGGGGGTGGATTAGGGGGCAAGAGAGAACAGGGCAAAGAGACTAGTGGGGGCTACCGACCAGAGCCCAGAGAGACGCTGAGAAGGGGAGTGAGGGCGCTGGGTCTGGGGCTGGAGGGACAAGGATGTGGGACGGAGGAAGGGAGGACACGTCCGCTCCGTGCCCAGCGCCCTCCATGCACCCCGTTTTCTCAGCTGCCAGATGCCGTGGGATGACGGTTCCCAAGCAACATCTCGTGCTCCCAACGTGGCAACAGGGACTTCCGTGAAAGGGACAGGACTTCAGAATGAGAACGAAGGGGATTCGGTAAAGCTCTTTGCTCCGTGGCGATGGTAATCACCGCAAAGCCTTCTTGCCAAACTTGGAGTTTGTGAGGGCAAGCTAACAATAATGGGGTATAAGGTCCTCACCATCAGCGGTCGGGGAGTGTGCCTCATGCTCCCCAGCCGGAGAAGTGTATACGTGGAAGCCGTGGCTGGGTTATTCTTCCCATTTTACAGATAGAGAAAGAAAGCTCGTGGATGTGATCTCACAAAGCCCCGGAGGGACTGAGCAGAGACAGGAACCCAGCCTGTCCCACGGGGCCTCTTCCCATGCCCTCACCCCCAGAAAAGGAAGGGGCCGGCCCTGGGTGAGTGAGGCCTGCTGAGACGAGGCGGGTGCAGGCTGGGCTCCAGCCCACACGGGGGCCAGCTCCTGGAGGCCTGAGCCTCCCCAGCAGGCAGCCAAGGGATGGCAGTTCCTCTCGAGCTCGGCCAGGCTGTCCCTCCCGCCACCGGGAGCCCTGATTGAGTGCAGCACGTTCAGAGCAGTGAAGGATGAAAATGGGAAAGGAAGAGACGGAGCAGAAGGGGAAGGAGGAAGCAGCTTGCCCAGACGGAAGACAGTGGCCTATTTAGGCCAGACTGAGGGCAGCGATCGCCATGCTACCTTTTAGCTCTTTAATCAAATGCTTTACGAATGGGTTCGCCCAGATGTCAAAAATCCAATCGGATATATTTATTGGCCTGACAACCAATTTTCTGTGACATATCATCGGGTACTGATGGCCCATTGGCAGCAGCAGGGGAGTTGGGGATAATGGAGCTGGGAGAGGGGCTTATGCCCTCAATATTGCCTCGCGCTGTCACGGGGAAGGAGAGGGGCCTGAGCCTGCGGCCGACAGGGGACGGACAGATGGACAGGACGTGCCTTGCGCCTCGGATCCCCGCACAGCGGGGAGAGAACTGGGGCATCTCTCACTGGCCCTTCACAGCCTGCGTGGCCTGGGGTCCTACCCCTGCCTGACCTGGGCCCCCTTGGGGTCCTCTCCACTGCCTTCCAGAGAATGGGGGACCCAGACCCTGGTGGGGCTGACGTGAGGACCAGGCGAAGACTGGTACCCACCCAGCATCCAGCGCTTGCGGGACCCAGAGATGGAGCCAATCAGAACACGGCTCCAGTCCCCAGGGAGCTTCCTGGAGGGTGGAGGGTGGGGGAGATGGAATTTAAGGTTCAAAGGGGACCACAGACGCTCTCCCTTCTCATGCCTTTCCCACGGGCACTGAGGAGCCTTGGAGTCATCAGGACACCCCCCCACCCCCACCCCCAGAAGTTACTAAAAAGCTAAGAAGCAGGCCCCCAGCCCCCAATACAACCACAGCAGATCTATTTGTATCTTTTGTGTCTCTTATGTGTTAGGCTCCTGGGTAAGAGTGCCAAGGGTTGTATTCCTTTGAAAGGAAGTTTGAAAAGCACTGATTCAGTCCTATCCTCTCACTTGATGAACAGGAAAACTAAAGGCCAGAGTGGTGACTCCAAGGCAGGCTTGGAGGGCTGCTTGGAGGAGGTGTGATGCACCTGGAGCCTTGAATGATAACCAGGATTTCCCCTGCGTTGAGAGGCAATGAGAGGAGAAAGAAACCTGCGTTACCTCCTCCCGGTTCCCCCTTCTGCGCCTCTGCTCAGGGGACTCTCACACGAGGGGCAGCCACCAGGCCTGTGCCTCACTCGTTCCCTTTGCTCCCGCTTTGACAACCAACTCATGCCGCCTCCTCCACAAAGTCTCCCCATCCACATCCCAGTGCCCTTGTTCTTGTACCAGAGTATTTGTGGGCAATTTAGCTCCCACATAATTCTGCCCCGCCCTGGGCCCAAGGTCCGCGGGGCCAACGCCACCCAGCACGAGGCGCACACTTGTATTTGAACAAAGGTGGGTGTGTGACCTGCGGCAACAGGGCAGAATGTGCACCTCGCGGGAAGGTGGGGCCCCGGAGCCCAGGGTTTGAGCCGCGGAGAGATGGTTCGGGGCGCGCACCTCAAGGACCCAGAGCTTCGCGCTGAGATTCACGCCGTCAGGCAGCGGGCAGCGGCGGGTGGTTCTGTGCCGCAGCGTCTTAAGGAATCTTATCTGGAAGGAAGACCAGAGCAGAGCTCAGTTGTAATTACTAACGACGCAGTATCTCCTGATATTAGCCAGGCTGGAGGGATGATTGGTGATTTTTGTGGTTTGGACGCTGGCCTTGTTTTTGTCTGCACTCAGACACCATTACAGAGGGGTCTTGTTTTTGTCTTGCTTGTGGCCTGATGTTTATGTTCTGGGAAGTGTTTATGTTCCACCGGAGACCACGGCAGCCCGGCGGGGATGCCAAGCGAGCTCTGGCCATCAGGCGCTGTCTGCGTCCTCCAGCGAAGGGACTGACTCTTGCGACTTCCTGCCTCTCCAGCGCGGAGTCCCAGGCCGGGCACAGGGCAGGCGCTGAACGTTCAGTCCCACGTGGTCCAAGAGGCTAGGGGTGCAGGGCAGGGTCGAGGCACCGGCTGAAGCCAAGGACGAGGGAAGGCGCCGCTGGAGGTCAGAAGCAGGCCTCCAGTGCCAACTAATCAAATGAGGGAGCAGAGGTGCCTGGGCTCTGGAAAGTATAAAGTACGGCAGAGAAGGATTAGTCTTATCTCTTGCGCCTTCCTCCCCGGACATTGGCCTGGAGGTTCCCAAGCTGTTCGGCACTCTGGCCAGCCTCCAGAGACAGGAAGGAGAGAAAGCACGGCTCAGCAGAAGCCAGAGAGGCCCATCCTGGTGGGCAAGGCAGCGAGGAATGCTGTGTATCCTGAGGACGCCCCTGACCTTTCCCCCCACAATAGGGACGGTCTCCCAGAGCCTGGCTGCATCCTTCTCCTTTAAAACAAGAAATGGAAGCATTACTCACCACCCCGGCCATTTATCATGGTCTGGGGACATTAATTTGACAGTGTGTCATTTTCCATTTGGTTTGGGCCCGGTGGAGGCTGCCCTCGAAACACCTTCAATTAAATGCAGCTAATAACACAGAGCTATTTTGAGCCAGGAGGGCCCTCCGCCTCCCCCCTCCCCCCACCCCCCAGATCTGCTGTGCATGTGCGGGGGGGAGGGGTGACTGCAGGGACGCTGCCGTTCATGGTGATGCCACTGAGCTCATCGTTGCCCACAGACCTGACCCTGCACCACCGCAGGCGGGTACCGCACAGATGGGCCAGTGACAGAAGGGAGAAGAACGACCTCAGGCCCTGGAGGACAAGGTTCCAGGAAGCAGGTCTATAGCCCACATGTTGGAGGCCTGGGGTTCTTGCCCGGCATGGACAGAGCCTCTTTTGGTGTCCAGCGGAGTTGGAGACAGATGTCAGCTGTTCTGCTTCCTGCTGTGTGACTTCAGGCTAGTCCCCTAACCTCTCTGAGCCTCGGTTTTCTTTTTTTTCTTCTTTTTTTTTAAAGATTTAATTTATTTATTTGACAGAGAGAGAGAGTCACGAGCAGGCGGGGGGGTGGGGTGGGGAGAAGGCTGCCCAATGAGCAGAGAGCCCGATGCAGGCCTCGATTCCAGGACCCTGAAATCATGACCCGAGCCGAAAGCAGAGGTTTAACCCTCTGAGCCACCCAGGCACCATGAGCCTCGGTTTTCTTACCTGTAAAATGGAGACAAGAGTTCCTCTTTCATGGAGCCATATGATGATTCGTGTTATTTTATGAACTCAAACATTGTATGGATGAGGCGTCTTAATTCATTGACTCATAATAACCTTTTCACGTTCCTAATTTAAAATTTGGGGGAAATGTCCTCATTTCAGTCCCTACCACTTGGAACTTCTTCAGTAAGACTCAGAAAGTGGCGGCGGACTGCAGGGAAAGTCTGTGGTCTCTAGAGTGAGAAACCTCTGGGCTCCAAGCGCAGCTCAGCCCCCAAGTGGTTGTGTGATTCTGGACAACTTTTAACCTCACTGTGCCTCAGTTTCCTAATCTCGAACACAAGGATAATCGCGCTAACCCTCCCTGGGTTTGTTGAGAGAATGCAATGACACAATGTAGAAAGTATCTAGAAACTACTAGATGCTCGGTACTGTTTTGCTTACTTGTTCCTTGCCCGGGGCCCTGACGCTAAATACTGCTTAGCCCTCATGTGAGTGATTACTGGATGTGACAGAGATGCTGAGCGTGGGATAGGAGCGCTATCATTTTAATCCTCAAAATGCCATGAAGTAGGGACAACCAACAGCTTGAACAACGTGAAAGGTATTGTATTTGCAGGCCAGAGTGGCTGGCTATCAGCGATTTCAACCGTTCCTCCTGACATCTTCTCCCGATGAGGCAGCCGAGGCTCAGGGACGCCCACATGCCCAGGCCAGGGGCACCTGCGAGCGGCAAGGTAAGATGGGCCTGGCCAGTGGACTTAGAGGTGGTCCGCTTAGCTGGGCTCCTCGGGGTCTGGGAATAAAGGCCAAGCAGAATCATCCTGCTCTCACTGGACGATCCCCAGCTCAATCCTGCTGCCACGAAAGGCAGTGGGAGATCTAGAAAGAGGCAGGGTCAAAGTGAGGCTTAGGGCTTCCATATCTAGTCCTAGGGTTGTTAGGCTGTTTGGGGAGCCCAGGACCTAAACTGCCCAAGTCTGATGCCTCGCCAGACTCACAGATGGATGCTCTCCTCCCAGGAAGGCCCGGAGCAAGGAGGAGCCAAGAGCCCCATTCACCGCACATCCAGCTGCCCACGGGCTCCCTGCAGAGTGGGTCATTGCTTGGGCCGCTGCGGTCCTGGTCCCCCCACAGTGCAGTGCTGGGGGAAAGCCCAAGGCCCATGTAGCTGAAGACCTCCTGTTAGTCACAGACGAGATGCTGACGAGCACGAGCCATGATTCAGGCTCACCCGATTTACAGGCAAACATCTCGGTGTGCACGGCCCGGGCTCTCTTCCTGCAAGCCCTGGGACTGACTCGCTCTGTGCTCGTGGACCAGCCCCCTTCCCTCTCTGGGCTCTCTCCTCTTCTGCAAGATGAAGGCTTACATACAGACCTCGCCCGTTCTTCTCTCCGAGAAGGTCTGCAAGTCTCTCTCAGCGTATTTCAGAAGACGACTCTCTTGGTTTCCTAAACACCTTTGTTCGATGCGGAATGAGGCTAATGGTAAGATTCTGCTTACAAGTGACTGACCAACCAGCTGGTTTCAACTCCTGCAATTCATCTTTAAAAAATTATTTGTCTTTTACCTGTGCTTTCAGCCCAGCACACTGTAAGGCTAAGGAAGAAAACAAAGTAGCCTACATCCTTTCTTCCTTCCCTGACATTGTTTTTGTTAACTGGTCGAGACAAGCATGTGGACATTTCTTAGGAAGAATGAAGGCCTTTGTCAGTCTCCATGGATTCACCGCAACGTGGTCTTAGGGAAGCCTGCGGGACACGTAACTCTTCAACAAGCTCTGCAGAGCTACCAAAGGCCAACCAGGCGGTGACGAAGCCCGCCCTTTACTTTGCCCACGGGCCCAACTGGTACGAATGTTCTGGCGATTTGGCAAAACTCATCAGGGTTTTTAAAAAGATTCATATTCTTTGGAATAGATCTTAAGGAAGCAGTCCAAAGAACAGAAAAGAAAGCCACGTGCAAAACTGAAGCAAATGAAATGTCCGTAATAAGGGAGAGAGTCAGTAAGTCACCCACATCTTCTGGATGGAATATACAATATCATGCAGCAATTACAAAAGACATCCATAAAACTTATGCGAACATGGAAAACCATATATATTGTAAGTGTAGGGAAAAAACCAGATCGAAACAAGATCGAGATTCTCATCCAGTGGAACGTGGTGGATTGACACACGTTGGTTTTCTCTCACTCCAGCCTCTCACTAAAGTGATGGTAAAGGGGGAGATGTACAGAAATCCAAGTCCAAAACGGTGTGTGACCCCAGGAGATAGGAGATTTCCACAGATATCTGGACTCTGGAAAGGGACAAGTGGTAATGACTCAGCAGAGTGGAAAAAGTTCCACACTCAAGAGCTTGCAGAAGGAGGGCAGAAGAGGCGCAAACTATTTTGTCTTCAAGAATCCCCGAGGGGCTCGGCACCTGAGCACGGGAGTCGGAGGGAGTCCCGCTGAGGTGCAGGGCGGAGGGCAGGGCGCGCGGGTGAGGGTCTCCATGTGCAACACTTGCACTCGCAGTCACGGGACCCCCTCCGCGCCCTGCCCGGCACCCACATGGTGCCGGAGCTCCATGGAACTGGAGAAGGAAACGGGACCTAGCTCACAACATGCAGAGCGGGACGTTATCTCCAGCGGGGAGCTCTGTATGCAGTCTGTGGGACGATGGAACAAATGCATTTCAGGCATGCAAAAAACCAACCTCTCTTGCACCTGACTTGAGTCAGGGTGAAATGGTATTTTCAGAGCCAGGTAAAGGAAGCCCAGACCAGACGTGGGCTATGACATATGCAGCAGAGAGGTGCAAGGAGAAATGGAGAGGAAACCTCACGAAGTAGTTAAATCCTCAATGACCAGAGCGAGATGTCAATAGATAATGAAAAAGAGAGAACAAGAGAAAGAAAGAAAGCTGCCTAGCAAATTATTTAGAAGTATATGGAGATAGATAATAGAAGCAGGTCTAAGGGAGCTCAGATTGCTTCCCGGGGGGCGGGGGGGCGGATAAGGAGTCAGCTCTTTGCACAGGAAGCCTTTTAGTGTCATTTGATTTCCCAGAACTATGTGCATAGATTACTTTGGGGGAAAAAAGGGGGGCAAAAAGATTATTTTTCAAAACTGCTTGGTCATGACCACCAGCTGTATGCGGGGCTCGGGGCCGGGCTGACCCAGACCCCTAGTGTCCCCCACGCAGCCCCTAAAAGCAAATGGCACAGCCAATGGGTAATGTGGACCAGTTCCCAAGACCATGGCCCCCTGCTTGCCCAGCATGACCCTCCCACTTTCTGTCCCAGCTCCAAACAGGATGATGGGGGCTTTCTGCCGCCACCTTTCTGTGGATTTAGAGGTGTTCTGGGTTGGTTGGACTCGATGCTTCTGTGAAGGTTTCCCTCCATCTCCTCCCTCGGTTCTCGCCGCCTCGGGTGAGGCTTCCAGAAGCCATGTCTCCTGCCCACTGGCCACAGCAGAGAAGAGCAAAGTGATCACCGGCCAGGCAGAGCCAATCCACGTTCCCTGGGAAATCCGTAATTGAGACGGAGAGACAGTCAGACAGCTGGACTGCTTTCTTGGGTAGCGGAAATGTAAATGGAGGAGCTGTGGGCTGGAAGGTTTCCAACTCTACGGGCACGAAGGGCAGACAGTCAGTCTGGAGAAAGAGAAAGACAGAAAGGGCCAGAGGAGCCGGGCAGCCGACTCACGCGACCGCGGAGTCTCCAGGGCAAGAGGCCGGTCCTGAAGGCCCTGCCCAAGGCCTCGAATTCCTCAGCTTCTTGGTTGCCTTAGCAGAGTCCCCTTTTCTGATAAAAGTCGTTTGAGTCAGTTCTCTTCACTTACACACCAAAGGATTGCCCTTAGGAAAAGCCAACCCGCCCATCTCCCTACTCGCCTCATGGGGGGCCTGTGAGGAGAAGACATTTGATTTTTTTTTTTTTTAATTCTCTAGCATCCATTTCCCTCCCTCAGCAGCCCCAGGTTTCCTCCGGGAGGAGTAACCCCCTCACAAAATACAGTCTCAGTTTATAGTAAACACAGGAGGTCTGTTTCCCGGGGACGAGGGGCCCAGACGCTCCTCTTGCTGGAACCTTGCTCCCGCTTCCCTGGCCTAGCCAGGGATGGACCCTGGCCAGCGAGACTCCCCTGGGCCCTGAATCCTGAGCAGAGCTTGTAAGGAAGGGCGCAGGGAAGGGCTCGGCGGATAAACAATGACCAGCCCGGAGGAGAAGCAAATCTTTGCTCCTGAGGTGTCGTGGGGCCTCCCTGCTCCCTGTCCGTCCATTCCTGGCCCAGCGTCATCCCTCTTCCATCCTGTGGTCTCCCCCACATTCTCCCGCCAGGCTCCCTCTTTGGTTGAAGTTAGTTTAATCTGTCTTCTGTGGTGTGCAGCCCGGGAACCCCGACCGACGCTCCCCGAGCAGACACCGGACGGATGCGCGTGGCCCCGAGAGGGCCTGTGGCCTCCCCTCGTCTGCGGGGACAGCTGGAGGTGGCCCCTCATGGTCAAGGCAGCCTTGCTCCGTTGGGCCGGCAGCAGAGGCTGGAAGCAAAAGCACAGGGTGACCGGAGGTCCCTAGCCGCTGGGCGGGCGGACTCCCAGACCGGAGCTCTGGAAATGTCGCCTGCAGGGCCTGGAGTTAGAGGCTTCCTGTGTCCTCTGTAGTCATGCCCCCACTTTCCTACCAGGCCAGTGTGGCCTTCATGTGAAGCAACAAGGAGGGAGCTGGCTATAAGGTTTATACAGTGGAAAAAAGACTGGAGGGAAATGAACAGTTTTTGTTTTTCTCCTTTTTGTTCTAAGAATTCCGTGTCCCCTTTCCTATCCTGCAGTGCCATCTCCATGACCTCCCCCCGTACCCCCACCTCGTCTCAGGAGACCCATGTTAACAACTCAGCGTGGGCCCTCCTGCGTTCAGCCACAAACTCACACGATCCGACTCAAGCTATGTCTACACACACACCTGTACATATGACTCAGGCCAGTGGTTGTTGTCACCATTTCACAAAAGGCGAATCGTGTCATGCACACTTTCCTGTCTCTCACGGTTGTCTCTTAACAGCCCGCCACCCCAGTCTGTTGGCTACAAGGCTGATTCGCTCTTTTCATTGGCTTGGAAGCGTCCATGCAGTATGAACGGTGTACTTACCCCTGCTCACGCAGCTGCCCCGCTGCTGGTGTGCGGTCCCACTCTCCCGCTCCAGCACGCACCCACCACTCGAACGAGGCTGCAACACGGCCACCTGGGTGGCTCCGTCAGTTAAACGTCCGACCCTCGATTTGGCTCCGGTCATGATCTCAGGGTCCTGAGATCAAGCCCCGGGTCAGGCTCTGTGCTCAGATGGCACCTGCTGGAAATTCTTTCCCTCCCCCACCCCTCCCCCACTCATGCTTGCACACTCTCTCTCTCAAATAAATAAATAAATAAATCTTAAAAAAAAAAATAATGCTTCTCCGGGCATCTGTGCACTTACATTTTTACCTAATGGAGTTTTTATGTTTGTGGGCTTTTATTCTCCCTCGAGTATAATGGCTGAGTTGAAGGGCATGTGAATTTTTTTTTAATAGATGTCACCAGATTGCTTCCCACAAAGGTTACCTCCTTTCACTTTTCCCCCCAAACATAAGAGACTACGCTTTTGTCACAAACCTCCAACACTGACAGGGAGGATTTTTAAAATATCAGCCACTGTGGGATTTGGATATTAGGACTCTGGCTTCTTTTCCTTTCTCTACTTCTAATTTTATTTTCCAGTGTCCTTCTCCCGTTAAAGGAGGAAAGTTGTGATACTTCTGTCTAAACCAGCCCCAACCCCAGCCCCAGGCTCTCCTGTGCTGACCTCCAGGCAGGGATTCTCAGCGGCCTGCGGGCCCTGGGGCTCATTCTTCAGCCCCGCCCGGATAGCAGGTTCCTAAGCACCTGCTCCCCCGGGCCCCACATGGACCTGCTGTCCCATTCCAGCAAGGCTGGGACCCCCAAGGCCCCAGGGAACATAGCCACACATCACTGACGTTGCCTGCATGGATCGTACGAAGATGTTGTGGGGGGAACTTCCAGATTCCAAAGCAGACCCATCGGGGTGGAATCCTATTTATTAGCTGGGCTCTGTCCATTTACTGCACATCACTGAGCCCCAGCTTCCTTGTGTCTAATGCGGGGGAGACCATGCAACTTCACCGCAGGTTGTAAAGAGCAAAGTGGGCCCTCCTTATAAGGAACCCCCTGGAAGGACACCCGGCACATAGCCCACTCCGCAGTGGTTTGCTACATGCCACCTCTTAGCGTCGGTGTGCACCGTGATGCTTTTCTCAGCGCACACTCGCTGAATATCTACAATGTGTGCCCCGAGGCAAGTGCCCACTGAGCTCGCCATTCTCCCGTGCTCTCCCTGAGCCCCGTGCCTGCCGCTGGTCCCCTTCTCAGAGGCATCTAACCTTGCTGGACCAGCCTTGTGAGCTGCACTCAAAAAGGTCCTGCATCCAGGGGTCTTTGCCCCTCACGCTGTACTGTCTCCATCTTGGAACTCCTGAGCCCGACGCCCCCGTACGACAGACCTGGTCCTGTCTGGCACGGGGCCTCTGTGAAGCAAGCCCCCAATAGATACATCAAAATGAAGCAAGCCAAATAATAAATAAGACCTTGCCTCTCCCTTCTAAGTGCTCGTATCCTCATCGGGAAGACAGCCTGAAGTATGCTGAATCCTCCACACGATCCTCGGAGCGGCACCGGCCTGGGCACCGGCCTGGGCTCAGAGCCAGAGGATAATGCAAAGATGGTAATCCTTCTAAGGACCCGCCTAGAAATTACGTCACCTCTGGGGACCTCAGTCTCCTCGGCTATAAAGGGGAGCGCAGACTAGCAGCTCGGCCAGTACTGGAAGGCCGGTTCTGAGGTGCGGGAGAGGAAATGGGGGGAACGGGGAGGCAGCATCCTGCCGAGTTGTGGTTTGGAGCTGGGCTCCAGCTATAGGAGTTGCTGCCTCTGGGGTTCACGAAAGGCCCCGTTTTCCAGCTCTTGGATCTCCCGACCTGGCCGTGGCGTTCCTCCATCATCGTGGGGCGTGCATGCCTGGCGACTCTGATGTGGGTCCCCGTCCGCTGAAACCGCGGGCCTCCTTGGCTGCTGGGGAGCCGCCTGTCTACAGACAAGAGTTTGACTAACATAATGAGGTCACGTGATGTCGTGGACATGTCCTCAGAGGGACCACAGGGCAGTGTTAGCCAACCCTTAGTTCCAGGAAGTGCCCTGAGGTGACACCTGGCCCGTTCTTCCCACCCTTCTCTCCTGGGACCACACCCCTGCCCACTCTGAGGCACGGCCACCTTTTCCCGTCTATTCTGCAGTCCTCCCTCTACCCTGGGGCCAGGTCCTCCCGGCGTGGTTCCCCGGGTGCCACAGGGGCAGAGACTGTGGCCCAGGATCTGCGGTTGCCAGCATCAGCCGAGCCTGGCAGAAAGTGATTTCCAACATTCAAACCCCTGCTGGGAGTCCCATAAACTTGAGCTAAACTTGACCTCACAGCAAGGCTCCTTGAACTCCAAGGCTGAAGCCATCCCATTCCTCAGGCAGCCCAGGGCTCCGGGACCTGGTCAGATTCTCTGAGCCAGAACTTTCACAAAATAAATAAATAAGATAGGGACATGAATTCACTTGGCAGACATAGTCTTTCACATCAGGGGGTTCGTGGTGGCTAAAAGTAATGACAGTCCCTCTTGGCAATGAATGGCTTGTGGAACGTTAGCCCGAGCAGCCTTGCTGAGAAGTCAGGCTTTGGTGGTGCCTTCTGTTGGGTCTGTTGGGTCTGTCCGCCTGCCTTTTCACTCTGCCATCGTCCCTCCCGGTGGCCCCCTGCCTCTGCCTCTTCTCCCCTGAATCTTGTGCTAGGCAGGCCCCCAACTTCCCTGCGGGGCTGATCTTAGAGCTGATTCTCTCCTGTGGGAGAGCAGGGACGTAGGCGAGCTCTTCCTAAAAGTCACTCGGGCCTCCCAGCACCTGCCCGCCCCTTCCTCCCAGCCCGCCCCCACCCGTGAATCTTCCCGAAGGGTCACCCAGAGGACAAGTCATTTACTGACTCAAAGGAGAACAGGGAACTCACAGGCCAGGAATCCGTGAGATTTCTGAGTCATGGATATCCTAGAACCCTGTATTCCTTTGCCTTCATTTGCCGCCTCCTTTCGTCCTGTGAATTTCTCCAACAGCCCCCCCTTCCCTCTTGGAGGCCTGCCCGCTGTCACTCCCCCTGATACGGGGCTATCTCCGGCAGGCCGAGCCACTCAGCACCCTGATGCTTTGGGAGCTGGCTCGCTCAGGCACTCAGCTCCCCTCGTGGCTAATCAGATATCAAAACCACCTCCCACAGCGATCTGGAGGGGCTTGGTGACAGCAGGACATTGGCCACAGAGCCATCAGAGCAGGCCACGTTGCTTGGTGGCCACTCTGTCGCATTCCTAGCAGCGGCAGGCGGTGGCTTTTCCTGAGAAGCAACTGCTCTGTGGCCGCCGGGGCGGGGATTTTTTCTTTCTTTCTTTCCTTTCTTCTGAACGCAAAGAGATGTTCCATGCCAAGGGTCAGCCGGGTGGTGGTTAGACTTTTTTTCCTACGACAAAATGAATCAGCAGCTAGAGCAGTTGAAGGGAAGAGACTGCATCTAGAAACTGGTCTCAGTTCTGCTCAGAGAATATTGGACAAGTCACAGCCACTCTGAACTTCTGTTTCATCTTCTGGGATACAAGAGAATTGGGTTAAAGACTCCCTGAGGTCCTGGAACCAGAGGGTGATTCCACTTTGTACCAGAACTTACAGTTTAAACAACACTTCATACTTATTATTTCATTTGATGTTCACGGCTCCCCACGAGTGAGTCAGGAGAGGAATTAGTACCTCTAGTGATGGCACTGAAATGATTTGTGTGGTTCCATGCCCTACATGTGGCGGAGCGGAGCCTCTGTTCTGGGCCCGCCTCCTGCTGCGGAGGGCGCTGACTCCCCGCTCCACACCCCTCCCCTCCACACCCCTCCCCTCCACACCCCTCCCCTCCACACGCCCTTCCCTCCACCTCCCCGCAGAGCTTCTACTCAAGCCAGAATTCAGGGCTCGTCTTGTCTACCCCCACTTTCTGCTGAAAACACTGAGATCCATCAGGGGAAGTGAAAGGGCCTCCCCAAGGTCACGAAGCGCCCTAGTCTCCTAAAACGTAACCCACCGCTTCCCTACCCACCATCCTGCTCTCAGCACCACAGGGCCCGAGGATGGCTCTGTCACAACGGTGACACAGGCAAGCTCCGGGCACGTTGGGGACATCCCCACTGTATCATCCCTATGCGTGCTGCCGGGTGGGGCCTTAAGAAGTTGTCACCGGGGTCCTCTTGGGGGCTGACTTTCCCAGAAGCCTCCTGACAGGACCCTCCAGGCCCTGTGGTCCCGCTCACCCCCTGGGCTCCTCCAAGGGCCCACTTGGGCCGAGGCCCAGCCCCACCCTACTGGCCCCCCACCCCCTGAACTCGGGGTGAGTGGTGGGCTCCTTCTCCGGCCCTGCAGGCCTCATGAACACAGCATCCGTGAGTGGGGCCGGCCAGCCATCGGCCTGCTCGTCCCCCCTGGCAAATGGGACTCCCTCCTCAGGACTTGGCTCAGCTGGTCCCTCTTGCAGGCACGGCCCTCAGAGGCCATCACTTCCTGTCCCCACTCCCGAGACATCTGAGTGGAGTTCTGTGGGAACGCGTGTCCCCTCGTGTGGCCATCAGGTCATCCGCGATGGCGAGGCTGGCCTGCTTCTAACCGGCAGCCCCATGAGGCTATGTCTTCTCTTCTTGGTGCTCGGCCAGCTGTGGTGGGGCTCACCGGCCTTGGAAAGAAGGAGGACAGACAGACAAAGGCAGAGCAAATGTCCCCACTCCTGCCTGCATGGAAACCAGCTCCACCGTGGGAGCCGGTCTCCTCTGGGCCTACTTTCTCATGTACAATGTGGGGGTGACGTAAACGGCGGGCCCCACAGGTGGCAAGGGAAGGCCGGACAAAGGCTCAGTGCCTCACCCTTCACCAGGAAGCCCTGTGACCATTACTACGGAATTCCCTGTGAGGTTCTTCCCTGAGCTCGCAAGAAAGCCCCAGGGTCCCCACACCATTTGCAGGAAGCGCCCACGGGGTAGGCAGCCCGCCTTCCCTGCCCTCCCTCTCTCGCAGCCCCAGTCGGAAAACCCCCTTTTCAGGCTGCCTCAGGCAAAGCCAAGCTGTTCTCTTTTCCCTCGTTGACACAGGGACGACCTGGCCACCAAGCCTGTGCCTGGGCTCCTACCCTTTTTTTTTTTTTTTTTTTAAAGATTTTATTTATTTGACAGAGAGAAACACAGCTAGAGAGGGAACACAAGCAGGGGGAGTGAGAGAGGGAGAAGCAGGCTTCCTGCCGAGCAGGGAGCCCCATGCGGGACTTGATCCCGGGTCTCCAGGACCATGTCCTGAGCCGAAGGCAGTTGCCCAACCAACTGAGCCACCCAGGCGCCCCAACCCTTTTAAGTGCAGACACCGGGCTGTGTATTTCGGCCCCTGAAGGATCATTTCTGGTGCGATACCAGGTTTTGAAACACTTCACTGCTCGTTTGCATTCGGAAGCCCATACACACTCAGGTCTCTCAGGGCCTGTGTTCAGGGCGGCTGGAGGCTCTGAGTGGCTACAGGGTCAGGTCTCCAGCAGGAAGGAACAGCCTGGGGTGGAAAAGCGCCCCACGTCCCCCCACGGTCCATGTCCTGCCCTGGGGGAGCAGACAAAGTCACGGGGAGACCTTCCCAGACAGCGCAGGAGGTCAGCCAAGTGCACGGACAGGATCCACAGGATTGGACCAAGGGTTGAAACCAAAATAGCCCCCCTCCCTGCTGCGGTGGTGTTCTGGGCAGAAACCCAGGCCCCAGCCCTTCTGCTGTCCCGCCCCCTCCAGACCTGCCCCCCCTCCACCCACAGGAATATGCAAACTTCTCCTCCTGCATGGATGTTTATTTGAGCTGCAGGGCTCCAGGAAGGGGCCAACTAGCCCATCTCGTGGGGTGGGAGAAGATGAAGGGACAGCTGGACAGAAACCTGAGGATATCACCAGGGCCTCTAGGAAAAGGAGCCACCGTGCCTGGAGTGGTCATCGGGGTCATGTGCTTGACATGTCTTGCTTACTTACAACTTCGTGAGATGTGTGATGTCATCCCCATTTCACAGATGAAGAAACTGAGCCTCCTGGGACGGGGCCCAGGGCCTCCCTATGGGCACAGGCTCTGGGAAGTGTTGGCTGCAAGGAAGAGGGGGCAGGGCTCACAGAGAAGAGAAGCTGGAGGAAGCCAGCACAAGAACCTCAAGGTGAGATGTTTGGGACAAGTTCAGAGGCTGGTGAGAAGCCCAGTGCGGCAGGAGGGGAAGGAGACTGCGAGCTGAGGACAGAGACAGGAGCTTGCTGAAGACCCCCCATCCCTCCTTCCACAAGGTGGGGTACAGAACAGACAGCAGCAAATAGAGACTGACCCCCCTGGGTGTGTCCACTGCCTGGGGGACCCAGCCCCCAGGAGCCCACAATAGGCAGACAAGTGAATTGATTTATTTATAAAGCCGGTTCACAGGTCTCGCACAAAGAAAGCAGATTTCCAAAGCTTCTGGCCTAGAGCTTACATGCACTTTCCCCAGAAAAGTTGCTCTCTTCAGGCCTCCACTGGGAGCCCAATCATACAGTTTGCATATAGTCCCAGCTCGTTAAGCACCTTGGATTCCCTGCCCCCGAGTTTGGGACTAGGTCGTGCTGGAGTCCTGACTACTGTTCAGCTAAGTGAGGGTGGAAAGCTCCTGCTGCTGCCCATTGGAAAAGCAAGGCCGGAAACAAAGGCAGGACTGAAAGTTCACGAGGGACACATGGGTCCCCCGCTGAGTGTCTGAACTCGGGAACCAGGACTGGTGTCATGACTGCCGTGCGGGGGGTCACGGCAGGAAACGTGGCCCATTCGAGAAGGGAAGTTCTCAAGCTTGTCTACACACGGGAATCATCTGGAGCTTTAATAAGCAGTCCGGCCTGGTCCCACTTCTCAGAGACACTGAGTAAACTGGTCCGGGGGGGCGGGGAGGTCAGGGAAGCAGGCTCTTTGGTGCCCCCCACCTGATCTGGACCCACAGCCAGGGCTGACCCCTCCCACAGGCGGCTAGAACCCAGCCCGGCCCAGAAGCGGGCACCTCCCTGATCACCAACCCGGCTGCTGAGCAGAGCCCCAGTCTCTGGGTACCGTATTTTAGAGCGTTTTCTGTCAACGTGGTTAATTTCTTTGATGCTTTGGCTCTTGAGGGAATAAAGTTCAATTATCTGGAAAACTCACTTATGTGGAACTCGTCACTCCCAAATGGCCCCGGCTAAATGAGGTGTTACGATTCTGTAGATTCTCGAATTACAGTCTTTGTGATTTTTCACCCAGAAAAAAAATTATCCAGAGGCTCGGCTTGGGAGCATGCCCTCGCTGCCCTGGCTCTTTAGGCAGCTGCGTTCCTGCCTAAACCCAGGTCAGGGAAGAGCTCCCTGGCTTGGGGCGGGGGGAAGAGTTCTGGGGAAGCCCCAGCCAGCTTGAGTTACAGGCCCGGGCTGCTGCTGTCTCAGCTCCTTGAGGCCGGTTAGCCTATTTCTGCCTGAGACAGCAGAGCACCCTCTTCTCTGCCGTCCGAGGACCACGTCCCGGTGAGCTGGGGGACCCTCTCACCACGCATCCCGGCGAGCCCGTGGTTCCACATGAGGATTTCCAGTGGTTTCTTTTCTGCAGAATACAAATAAAGGATTTGTTCCATTTGTTTTATGAGCTCAATTTTAACCGGAGGGGTGAGGAGAAGAGGACACAAGAGGCGCTTTGATTATTAAAATCTCACTTTGTTCTTAAGGAACCCCCCAGGCAGAGCCCAGAGATGGAACCTTCCCCAATGAATTGCCCTGACCCAAACACGGGGAAAAAAACACCAAAGAAAACATGGAAAGCTAGGCCCATGTCCCAGGATCCTTTGCAGCGTTGTCATTAGCTATTTACTTCTTTATTTACGTCAGGTCTCTCCCACACCAGAGAAGAAGCTCCAGGAGAGAAGAGACTTGGTCTTTCTCGGTTATATCAAAATGCACTCTCAGTCACGGAGGCTGCAAGTCTGAAATCTGGGCCTCCGCAGCTTTGGATCCTCCTGGGGGCTGAGATGCAGAATCCACTCCAGGCCTCCTCCCATTTGGGGGTGGCCTGCTGGCAATCTTTGGGGTCTCCTGGCTTGGAGAAGCATCACCCAACCTTTGGTTTCTTCATCTTAACATGGCATTCTTCCTGTGTCTGCACCTGCGGCCAGACCTTCCCTTTTAATAAAGACACGAATCACACAGGCTGTGAATGAAGCCCAAAAACTTCATTCTCACTTAGTTACCCGCCATCGAGACCCGCCTCCGGATAAGGACGCATTCCGAGGTACTGAGGGTTTGCGCACATGAATTCGGGGGGGACTCTACTTAACCCAAAACACCTGTTAGTGGATTCATGGTTAAATAAATCATTAATAATAAATCATTAATTAAACCATTTTCTATCACAATATGTAGTAGGCACCTCGGATCTGCTGGCTATTTGTTAAATCCTGGGAGGCTATAAAAATGGCCCAGAGGAAGCGACAGAGCTAAAAACTGAAACTGAAAATCAGCTTATAACAATGCCCCAGTCTCCACCAGAGAGTAATTAATTAAATAATCAATTAATTGCTGTGGTTGGAGAGCAAGGAGTTTTCACAGAAGAGGTGACATGGGAAGGGGGTCTTTGCTGGATACATGGCGTTCCAGGGTGGAGAAGGGAGGAGGGCACATGGCCAGGGAGAACAGAGGCTGACGGGTGACCGGCGTTGGAAAGGAGCCTGGAACAGTTCGTTGAGGCTGGGATGTAACCGCATGAAGATACGCAGTAAGAGGGACATCTATAAGGAGGACAGGTGGGGAAGGCTTCCCTGTTGTGTGTTTACTGTAGGCCAAGGGGCATCAAGGCAGGCGGCTGAGAGGGACGTGATCTCAGAACTCACACCTCCAGCAGTGCAAGAGAGAGCCCAGGCTGGAGCGATCAGGGTTGATGAGCAGTGGACTCCGTACATCCCCAGATGGGAGCCAGGACAGGCAGGGGGCGAGGGGGAGGCAGGTGCTGGGCAGAGCGGGAGTGCCGTGTACCCAGATGGGGAGGGGGCGGGCTGGTGCATAAACACAGAAGACAGGGAGACTGAGCTCTGGACGGCAGGTGGGAAAGGCAAGGCAGGAAGCCAGAAACAGAGATGGAAGAAGAGGATGTTACAGGAGATGAGGTCCCCTGGGGGAGAATGTGAGCGTTTCTAGGGAAGAGGGGAGACAGGGCCCAAGGGGGCCTCTGGGAGGGGAGTCTCAATCGCGGCTACCCTGGGGCTTCATCTGGAAAGCGTGGCAGTCACACAAATGGGCCGGAGCTGCCAGGCTGGACTGGGCTGGAGTGGAACCAGCATCAGAATTTGTATTTTATTTTATTTTATTTTATTTCATTTCATTTCATTTCATTTCATTTCATTATTTTATTTTATTTATTTTATTTTATTTCATTATTTTATTTTATTTCATTCCATTTCATTTTTAATTCTATTCTATTTTATCTTTTTATTTCATTATTTTATTCTATTTCTTATTTTACTTTACTGTATTTTAGGGAGGAAGAGGAGAAGGAGGGAGAGAACCCCAAGCAGGCTGTCTGTGGGCCTGGGCCCACAACCCTAAGATCAAGGCCTGAGCTGAAGCCAGGAGTCAGACACTTAAACCAACGGAGCCACGCAGGTGCCACCAGCGGCGTTTAAAACAATGGTTCTCAAACATGGCCGCACCTTCGAGTCACCCGGGGGGAGCTTCGGAAACCACTGATGCCCAGGGCACACATCCTGATTGAATTGGACTGGGGACAGGCCTGGCCATCTGCAGGCCACCCCTCTCTAAGGGAGCCTAATCCTTGGGCCAGAGAACGTGCAGGAGGGAAGGACGGCCTGTAAGAAGGAGCACTAGCACAACCGCTCAGCCTCGGAGGCCCAGGAAGGGCTCAGGCCCAGCAGGAGATCAGAAGGGATCCCGACAAGAAGTGGGTGCTGAGCAGGCTCCCTCTCCCCACCCCACCCGGGCTTCTGAGGGTGGCTTGCATGCACTTCCGGCCAACTCCGTGCCCTGTGGCTTCGTGTTGGTTCCTTGAGATCGGCGACGGCGAGAAGATGCATACCACTGACCCGGACACGTGCCGCCAGTCAGGAGGACAGCCCGTCCGTCCTCACAGAGCTGGTTGTCAAACACCTACCGACACACCACTGTCTTTCCCGCGAATCCAACGTGGGGCTCGATGCCAGGACCCTGAGGTCATTCCCTGAGCCAAAGGCGGACATTTAACCACGGAGCCATCCAGGCGCCCCGGGTGTGAGGAGATTCTGACCCCAGGAGCTCACCTGGGAAGCTAACAGAGCAGCTACGTGGACGTGGAGTTGTCTTCCGCAGGGCAGTGGGGGACAGACCTTGGCCAAAGAGGGAGTATTCACCAGGCAGACACGGCTCTGTCTAGCCCAGTGTTGGCCTCCTCTGACATTAGACCCTCGCCACCCCAGGACACAGACATCTGGCCTCTTCTGACATTAGACCCTCGCCACCCCAGGACACAGACATCTGGCCTCCTCTGGCATTAGACCCTCGCCACCCCAGGACACAGACATCTGTGAAACTCATTGCAAAAAACACCTGTTGAGATGGACGAGCCCAATGGCAGCAAGACCTTCTCGGGGCTGGGGAGGTGTGTCCACCTGGATTCCTTAAGCCGAAGAGAAAGACTAGCCAGGCTTCATGAGAGGGGACGCCCACCGTGGGAACCGGCTTCTGGGAGCAAGTACTACAGACCTGAGCGTCAAGCCCGTGCTGGGGGCTGGACCTCTGCTGTCTCACCCAATAGCCTTTCTCAGAAGATCACTGAACATTCCTGCTCTGGCGGCAGAGTCAGGCCTGGTATGGAGAGGGGAAGATGAAGCTCTTAAAATATCCATTTCTGTGCCCGCCCCTCCACTGAATAGCACTTTGCATTATTAAACAGAAGGCCACGCCTGAGCAGGTGTTGCAGGCGCATGAAGTGGTGGGGAACCTTGGCGCGGCCACCCCAGGACCCCTCGGCAGGGGCGCAGAAATAGCGGGAGCACCATAGGTACCACTTTCTCTGGTGTCTGTTTTCAGATCATTAAATACTTAACAGAGGGAGTGACGAAAAGGCGAAGATTTCCAGGCCATTGCTGATTAAGTATCAATCAGAAATTAAGACAGAACAAGTCTGAAATTGTAATGATCTTTTGAAGAACAGGTCCAGTCCACTTGGTTTTTTTGTCTTTTGTGATTTGCCCGGCAAGAAGTTGGACGACTAAAGGACGTGGTTAAACACAAGGCACCCAGCATCGTTGTCTTTCCTAAGGGGTATCGCTCTCCTGGTTTACAGGCGAGGGGCCCAGGGCTCTCTGAGAGTATGTGGGTACCCCCAAAGTCGCATGACTCAGGAGTGTGCACGCACAGGGAGCCAGGGTTCCATCCCACGGAAAGTGACTCCGCGGGGTCGGCACCGACCCCATGCCTGCTGGTGCATCTCACGTTGGGCCTCATGTTCAGGGCTCGTTCCCCTACATAGCTGGCGGAGACCTGGGCTCTGGGCAAAGCCAGGGTCACTCATACTCACGGAACTTCTGCTGAGTTCTGAGTCTGTACTGTGTGGGCCGTCACCATCACCATGTCAAGTAGATACTGCTATGAACCCCTTTACTGATGAGAAAAAACTGAGACCTAGAGATGGTGAGTAATCTGCCCAAGACACGTGGATGGTAAGGGCTGGGCCCAGCTCGCAAACCTAGGCAGTGTGATTCAAGAATCCCCAGGCTTATAGCCTCTGCCCCCATGACCCCAGCTACTGGGGAGGACAGCCAGCCCCTCCTGGCCACAGCCTGGGTGACCAGCCCTCTCTCTGGGTTTCCAGGTAGCACTCTGAAGATGAGGAGGTGACCTTTGGCACCAGCCCTCTCTAACTGACTTCTAGAGGAATCAGTATTGCCTGTGGCTCAGGAAGCAAAGGGTTAACCTGAACTCGGGTCCCTTTCAAAGGAAATCCAGCAGAGGCCCTATCTGGGGTAGGTCCTATGCCTGACTCGCTTTGGCACTTAATTGCTTATTATTTAATTGCCGTATTGGGGAGCACAAAGTGATCTACTGCAAAGTTATTAGCAAATTCCAGTTTTAAGGAAATAATTACTGAATTCTCCCTCCCTGGGTTGAGTAATTCCTTCCAAGATGTTCAACGACATTAAGCATTTTCACCAGGGCCGCCAGCAGCTCTGTAATATGCAAATAAAGTAACTCTGTAATTACCAATAAAATGCTTACTGAAGTGACAAATTTTTACTCAGCGGTGAGTTGGGGGGAAAATGGCATCATTTGTTTTTTAAGGATCCTTTAACCTTGTTAGTTGGCATTCATTTCCATGCTATTTTATGGTCATTTAAAAAGACAATGGAGCCAACAGGCCTCCCTGGATGGGGAGAAGGCTCTCCTGGGAGTCCCTTCTTCCCACTAGCCTTGCTCATTCTGTAGACGCCTGGATGGTCCGCTCCCGGTACGGGGGGATCACGGGTGCTCCTCCGTCTTCCCTGGGCCTCTCTCCACGTATGTGGGAGTCTGGTTTTTGGAGGAGCTCCTGGATGATCTTTCCACGTGGTGAATAGACAGCGACCTCTCAGCCAAGAGCAGCTGCCAGAATGACCCTCCTGAAGTTCAAGTGTGCTTATGGTACTCCATTTTCAAGCCCTTTCTTGTACTCCAGACATAACTGCAGAAAGTTCAGCCGTTTGCTTGGACCTCAAGGCCTTGCACCGTGAACCAGGCACGAAAGGTGCTGGGCACAATGAGCCTTCTAAGTACCTCTCTTCGGGCCCGTCCATGCCTCTCACGCAGCCTTGATTTCATCTGTCGGATGGCGTCATGGTCAGCATGGGCTAGGTTATGCCACAGTAACGAGGAAGTCCACAACCTCAGGGGCTTAAAACAATCCAAATTTATTTATGATCCCTGTCCCTCATGGGTCAGCCTGAGTATCTGCTCATTGTACTCACTCAACAAAGAGCAGGCTGAGGAAGCCATCACCTTCTCCATCGCTGGTGACCGGTCTCCATACTGGACAGAAAATGAAACAGTCACTGACCTGGAGTGACGTGCTGCTTCCTCTCCCAGGTTTGGACTGGCCAGGACTCTTCGTCCTCCATAATGTGTGGCCGTGATTCTAGTGATGATCGCCAGTGCAGATCTTAAGAACCTACAGGGCTGATGTGAGTGCTAAGTGTGATGGGGCTTGTGGAGAGCTCGGCGCTCTACCCAGCACAAGGCAAGTACTAGGTGAGGTACTACTAGGTGCTCAACGCATGCTTGCTGGAAAAACATTCAGGCATAACTCCCGGGAGTCACGGAGAACCAGCCCCTCTCTTCACAAATTATGGTGATCAGAGAAAGCCTTCAAAGGAAAAGAAAAATCTCCCCAGTTTGGGCGATGTCAGGGGCTGACCCTCTGGAAGGAGGAAAGACACAAGCACAGGTAGAGAGTCTGGGAAATAAGCTTACATACATGGAGAACATGGAGGTGAACTTCACGGGGGTAGAGTTTTCCAGAGAGGGTCCTACACTTGGTAAGGGTATCGCCTCAAAGCCTAAGAAAAGGGGGCGCCTGGGTGGCTCAGTCATTAAGCGCCTGCCTTCAGCTCAGGTCATGATCCCGGAGATCCGGGATCGAGCCCCACATCGGGCTCCCTGCTCGGCGGGAAGCCTGCTTCTCCCTCTCTCACTCCCCTTGCTTGTGTTCCCTCTCTGGCTGTGTTTCTGTCAAATAAATAAATAAAATCTTAAAAAAAAAAAAAAAAAAAAGCCTAAGAAGAGAGACCTCGTTCTGAAGACTCACTTCACACAAGCAATCCACAAATCGGAAAAATTACTTTGCCATGTTCTGCATCTAGTTCTTGGCTTAGAAGCCATCACTGGCAGATGAGGCTGGGCTGAGAGGACCAGAAGCCTTGATCTGAAACCCAGATCCTAACGGGGAGCCGAGGCTGTCCTGGCCCCGAGTCCAGCAGCCTCTCCATGGCCCCGTGTAGGGGATGACCAGGTTTCTTCTTCTTCTTGTTGCCAGAGGCTCCATTTCTGGGTGACCATGTCTGCCCCCGCAGAGAAGCCTTTCTCTTCTACTTGCGTTGCCAACAGCTCAAAGTCCCACTAAGGTCTTGGAAAAGTGCCACCCACCTCCCCACACGCTGGCGCAACTGTGGGTGGCAAATGCCTCCCTTTTGAACTCTGGACCTTCTGGAGGAAATAGGCTCAATAGGAATAGCTCAGAATTCTCCCAGGCCTTGCCATCTGGGCTTCGGGAATGAAGCTTCCAGGATATATGGCCTTTTGAAGGAAATAAATTCGATCGGCGATTGTGCTCCTGCTTAATATGCCTAAGGAGTGGTCTTGGACTCTTGCCTGGGCTTTCGGTTTTTCACTCAACAAACACTTACTGATCTTTTACTGTGCATTTTCCCTGAGCTGGGTCAGGAGCAGGAAGATGGGGAGAGCAGACACATGAAAGAAACAACTTTGGGGGCACCTGGGTGGCTCCGTCGTTAAGCGTCTGCCTTTGGCTCAGGTCATGATCTCAGGGTTCTGGGATCCAGCCCCACATCGGGCTCCCTGCTCGGCGGGAAGCCTGCTTCTCCCTCTCTCAGTCCCCCTGCTTGAATTCCCTCTCTGGCTGTGTTTCTCTCTGTCAAATGAATAAATAAAATCTTAAAACACACACACACACACACACACACACACACACACACACACACACACACACACCCGAGTTTGGCTAAATGTAATAAAGACTCGGATTGAGACAGGCATGAGGGATTCTAGGGTGCCACAAGGGATGGGGGACCCCTCCTGGGCAAGGAGGAATCTAGACTCTTGACAAGTCTTGAATGCCCGCAGGAAAACGTGACCCCACCCAACAGATATCTTAATGTGGACCCGCCGCTTGCGGGGCTCAAAGCTAGGTGCCCAGGGGCCCCAGGGGTACGAGCATCGTCTCTTCCTTCATGTTGCTTGTTGTCTAGTAGCAGAGCCTTAGGCTCGCACAGATGGCGCTACACGTGGCCCAACAGGAGGAGGGACACCACCTCAGAAAACCTTGCCCTGCAGTCCTCCAGCTGCGAAGGTCAAGATCGTCCCAAGAACTGGCAGATGTCCGGGCAGGCTTCCTAAAGGAGGCGGCAGGTCTTGGGGTTTAGAGAGATGGAGGAGTGGGGGGCAGGGAGGTGGGGCCTGCCGCCCAAACGGGGAGTGTGACCCCAGAGCTGAGTCACAGACACAACCGGACGCAGGTGTCCCAGCTTGAGCCAGGGTCTGTCTGAAACAGTGGGGACGAAGTCCGGGTGCTGGGCCGAGGTGAGACTTGGCCCCACAGGCCTGAGGTCACCAATGTCATCCCCACCAAAGACCTTGTGTCCAACTGCCGCTAAGGGTTCCGTCTTTGGGCACGCTTCCCCTGCACCAGACACCCCGTTTACTAAACCATAATCCTGGCGCCTGGGGGGCTCAGTGGGTGAAAGCCTCTGCCTTCAGCTCAGGTCCTGATCTCAGGGTCCTGGGATCGAGGCCCGTGTTGGACTCTCTGCTCAGCAGGGAGCCTGCTTCCTCCTCTCTCTCAGCGTGCCTCTCTGCCTACTTGTGATCTCTCTCTGTCAAATAAATAAATAAAATCTTAAAAACCATAAACCATAATCCTCGTGTTTTTCCTGCAGTATGATGAGTGTTGGCCCATCTGAGGTCATTCTGACCAGATGGGAAAAGAGTCACCCTGTGCTCCAGACTCCAATAGTTCCCTATCGTCCTCAGGATCAAGCCCAACATCCAAGGCCATGGCCTCAGGGCCCCTGCCTGCCCTACTGCGTCTCGTCTTGCCATACTACTTGTGATTGCTGAGACGGGTCTATTTCCCTCTCTAGACCTCTGAGCTCACTGCCCCCCATGCATCGAAGCCTCTCACTCTTCCCCAGCTGCTTATTACCTGGCTTCTTGGGCTGGAACCTTTCTTGTCTGACCCAGATCTAGGCCAGGTGCTGAGCTCTGATCACACTGTGTGGGCAGGCTCGGTCGGCTCGACTGCATCCCCCAGGAAGCTGGGAACCACAGGGGCAGGGACTCAGTCCCTAAACCCCCCAGGAGCCCACTGATCATCTGGTTTGGGCCTCAGGTGGCACGGAGGCCAAGCAGATGGGAATATCCTGACCCAAGAACTCCAAAGTGCTGTTCACCACGGCTGGAAGTTAGATTTGCCCCGAGTATCAATGGCTCGCAAAGGCGGACACCATCAGCTCCCTCTGTGGCCAGCCATGCAACGCCATGGACAGTGGTCGGCCTCTGGGCAGAGCCCCCAGCCACGGGGGCAAGGATTAGTAGGGGCAATGAAAGGAAAGGAGCCCGTCCCTCCCACCGAGGCCTCCAGCTTGCCTCTCTGTACCTCTGATTTTCTCCCCCCCACCCCACCAGGATCCACACTCATTTGTTCACTCCTAGTGAGAACCGCTGTGTGCCAGATACCTGAGTCTGACGACTTGAGGACGGTTTGATTATTATGCCCATTTTACAGAGAAGAAAACAGAGGCTCGGGGGCCCCAAATGACCCAAGCTTGTGCTGGGGTTGGGGGCTGGGTTCGGACCCTGAAGCTTCTTGGAGTTCTGACCGCCCCCTCCCGCCCTCAGTCATGCTGCTGCCCTAACAGGGGAGGAGGAGCTCAAGAGCCTGGAGTCCATTAGAACATTCCAGAATTAAGGCTTCCTCTGCTCCTCCTCAGACTTTTGTTCAGAGCCATGCCCCAGCCTCCATGGGGTTCCCCTCCCAGGCCCAAGAACACTTACCTCCATCCTGGGGTGGGCAAGGGCAGGCAAGAGGACTAATTAGCAGTCTGCTGAGGGCTTTGAAGATGAAAAGTGACCTTCAAGGGGCAGCCTATTATCCTAAAGCTTCACACACAGAATAATGAAATTCCAGGTTCTAAATGAAGAGTAAAAATCCTTTAACGAGGTGATAAAGGGAAGGGGGGGAACGGCAGAGGGCAAGGATGTCCACTCTCCCCTCCAAGAGCACAGCCTTCAGTGGACCCCAGCAGTCTGAGAGGGACAACGTGCAACAGGGCTCCCCTCAGGCCCCGAGGCCTCTTCCATTGCCAGCTGCTGTCCCTGCTAGCTACCTGAGACTCTGGAATAGGAGAGAACCAGGCCTCCCCTGAGGACCCCCAGGCCTGGGGAAGCCAAGCTCCCTGGACCCTGAGGCCAACGGTAGAATTGAAAGGGGCCAGGTTGGGAGTGAGGAGCCCCAGTTCCTTGTCCTGGCTTTACACAGTGGGACTCAGTTCCGGACCATAGTGGGTCCTGCCTTCCCTGCACTGGGTTCCTTAGGAGGTGACCTGCATGGTCCTCCCCCGCCCCCACCCAGGGATGCCCCCTGAGTTGGGGCACCACATATCAGAATTGTGGAGCCCTGAATCGCATGGGGTAAGTGATCAACAACCATTGTTTAACTGAACAGCTAACTCTGGGGGCCCTCCTCGTGCTGATTGTGTGGGGTTCCCACAGCTGTGCCCTCCTAGAGTTCCCTGGCTGCCAACACCCAGGACACATCTGGACATGGGAAGGAAGCCCCACCCCACCCCCACCCCCACCTCAGAAGCACCTGCGCCACCATCTCCAGGGGTCCCCTAAAGGCAGCGGTCAGGCCCACTCAGCTCCAGACCGATCACCAGGCATGCGCTTGAACGGATCGATATTAGGTGAAGGGATCTGGTGAAAGTCTTGTCAAAAATTGAAACTTGATTCCAAGTGCATTATTTGGCATATTACTGAACCTCTCTGAGCCTCAATTTTCCTTACCTGTAAAATAGGGATGATGACGGGACCTGCCTCATGAGGTTGCTCTATGGTTGGATGAGTTGATTCCTGGGAATCAGACTGTCTTGTTATTATTACACTTACTGCTAATCCTTGGTCACCATCGGTTAGATAGTCACGAATCTCTTTGCCTCTTGGGGGTTGCCTGGAATTCCTTTAACCCCTTCACTACACAGGGAGTTAACATGGGGAGAATAAATGCCATTTGGACAGCCACTGTCACTTAAGCCCTAGCTCCCAACAAGCTTGAAATCCGGAAAGATAGGTACTGTTCTCCCTGTCTACAGATGAGAACACCGAGGCCAAAAAGAGAAGGGGCTGTCTATGGTCACGCGGTTGGGGAGGGCAGAGCCCAGATCTGTGCATGGGTTAGAAATCATTTGTGCAGTTGAGGGCACCTGGGTGGCTCAGTGGGTGAAAGCCTCTGCCTTCGGCTCAGGTCATGATCTCAGGGTCCTGGGATGGAGGCCCGCGTCCGGCTCTCTGCTCAGCAGGGAGCCTGCTTCCTCCTCTCCCTCTGCCTGCCTCTCTGCCTACTTGTGATCTCTCTCTCTCTGTCAAATAAATAAATAAAATCTTTAAAGAAAAAGAAATCATTTGTCCAGTTGAGAAATGTACATTGAGCACCAACGGGCCAGGCCCCAGGCAGGGGACATCGGAGAAGACAGACACATCCCTTGCCGTCCTAGAGCTAATATTCTGGAAGACAGATGACAAGCCAGATACATGTGAGGAAATGAATGAGTGCCACAGCTTGTGAGCAGGACTGTGGAGAAAATAAAATCCCATGATCAAAACTAAAGAGGAGGCTGTTCAGAGAAGAGCTCTCTGAGGAGGTCTCTGCTGAGCCTGGGAAACTACAGGGGAAAGGAAGCCAGAACCTTCCATGGCTCGTGACTGCCTCACCACCAACTCGCACTAGGGTGTGACTGATTCGCTGCAGGTCCGAGCCTGGAAGCGAGACTTGTAATCTGAGAGAGAATCTGAGGGCCATGTGGAGGCCCAGAGAGAGGACAGGAAGGATGAAACTAGCAGAGGCCTTGGAAAGCAGAGGAGTCTTGCAGAGGTAAGGATGAGAGTTTAACTTTCAAGGGCTTTGCTGAAAACAGACAGCTGGGCTTGGGGGCTTGAGGAGAAACTCCCATCGGTAAGAAGAAAGGATGTGTGCCTGAGTCCTCTCTGTCCCAGAGACAGGTGACAACTTGAGGCTATCAAGGCAGAAAAATGAAAATCATCCATTCCTGTGAGGAGGGATATAGGAAGATATCATTCCTAACCATAGCAGAAGGAGGGAGCCCTCCACAGAAGTCCCCCAAGAAGGACGACACCATGCCTTTGCCTCTCAGAGCTGTCACCAACGAGCTGGCCCCAGGCACCTCCCCACGTCCTTAAAGACACCCTCCTGGGTGCCCCACACTCTTCTGACCTCTGAGGAGAGACAAGAGACCTAAGCCTGTAACAGCAGACGTGGCCAGGCCCCGGGGAAGCAGAAAAGGCCTCTCTGAAGAAACCCATTTGCGCTGAGAGCTGAGGTAACAAAGGGGAGGGAAGGGAAAGGAACAGTGTATATGTTGGTATGCTGCTAGGTTTCTAATAACTGGCACTGGTGGCAGCAAGGGGCGGCCCTTTGCCAGTGTTTGCCCATCTCCATGGTGTAAATTCTCTCGCCATGCATGCTGTCACTGAACATGGGCGATCAAGACGGTGGGACTTGGCCCCAGCCCATCACTGGGGTGTGAGGCCTGAGGCAGGTGGGCAGCCACCTGGCTGGTCGAAGGGATAGAAGCCAGGCGGGGCACCCAAGGAGGCTGCTGGCCTGGGAGGGCTGTGGGCTTTAGCTAGCAAAGTGGCATGTGTAGACTGTAAGCACAGGTCTAGGTTTCATCTTCCTGTGCCCCCTCAGAGCTCTGCTGGGTTAAGTGCTGGGCCCAGAGTTCCTCATGTTAAGTAACAAGGGAAGAACTGACTAATCGGACCCTCCAAATAGTAGTTTGGGGCTTTGTAATTGATCAAAGGGGAGCAGGTGCAGGGCACCTAGGTGGCTTAGTTGGTAAAATGTCCGACTCTTGATTTCAGCTCATGTCCCTCAGAGATGTGGGATCAAGCCCCACGTCAGGCTCCACACTCAACATGGAATCTGCTTGGGGTTCTCTCTCTCCTTCTCCCTCTGCCCCTCCTCCTGCTCGCTCTCTCTCTCTCTCAAAATAAATAAAGTCTTTTTAAAAAGAAAGGGGGAGCAGGTACTCTGTGACCACAGATGGGATGCCCCCGGGACCACCTGTCTCCCTTTTGATGGCGAGTCTGGGATTACATACAAGCTGTTGTTTCACCAGCTGGGCAGCCAAGCTAGGTGTGTGTGTGTGTGTGTGTGTGTGTGTATGAAAGTGGGGGTAGTTGAAACATAAGGTACACACACCACCTGTGCCCCTCCAAGTCTTGGTCCCAAGGGCTCTTGAACCATGGGGTCTCTCTCCATCCCACTGAAGAGCAAGCTAAAGCAAGAGAGAGGATCAGGGGATGACAGGTAGGTGGAGAGCCATTCAAGCCCCAGCACCCTGAGGGTCAGCCACTCACGGGAAGGAGGAGGCAGTGGCTTGGAAAGCACAGAAATGAACAGAGGGGCCTTGAGCATGGAGAGGATGGGGTGGGGGAACCTCACTTCCCGCCTCACTCCTCCTTCCCGACCTGGCACCCCGCATCTGGGTCATCCTTGTCTTCTCAGTCTGAGCCTAGCCTAAAATTCCTCTGTGCTCTGTCTATTCATCCCTTCCCACCCCCTGGCAAGCGTTGATCTTGTTACTGTCTCTATAGTTTTGCCTTTTCCAGAATGTCTTATAGTTGGAATCATATAGTATGTAGCCTTTTCAGATTGGCTTCTTCACTTACTAATATGCATTTAAGGTTTTTCCATGTCTTTTCCTGTCTTGATAGCTCATTTCTTTTTAGCACTGAAAAATATTTATTGTCTGGATGGACCACAGCTTCTTTATCCATTTACATACTAAAGGATACCTTGCCAAGTTTTGGCAATTATGAATAAAGCTGCTATAAACATCCGTGTGCAGGTTTTGTGTGGACAAAAGTTTCCAGCTACTTTGGGTAAATACCAGGAGTGCAATTGCTAAATTATATGCTAAGAGTCTGTTGAGTTTTCCAAACTAAACTGTTTTCCAAAGTGACTGTATCATTTTGCACTCCCGCCGGCAGTGAATCAAGGTTCCCTCTTGCCCCACGTTCTCGCCAGCATCTCGTATTAGGGTTCTGGATTTTGGCCGCTCTAGGTGCATGGTGGTATCTTGTCGTTTGAATTTGCATTTCCCTGATGACACGGGACATGGAACCACTTTTTATATGCAAACCTGCCAACTGTAAGTGGTAAGATGTCTGTTCAGATCTTTTGCCCATTTTAACGGGGTCCTTCATGTGCTTATCATTGTATACTCTGTGTGTCTGGATAGCCATCCTTTATCAGACAGATCTTTGGCAAATATTTTCTTCCAGTCTGTGGCCTGTCTTCTCATTCTCTTGAGGAGTTAATTTTTTCATTATTAGAGGATTGACTTACTGTATATCTGGTGTCTTGATAATGGGGGTCAAAACGGGAGATAACGATTCTTAACTGCAGTCCTTTAAGGAGGGTAACAGTAATGAAGCTCGGGATAGCCCTTCCCATCTTTGGAACACATGCTGTGTTCTGGGTGCTCGGCAATGGTCTCAGGTCACCGGACCACAGAGCCGGGGGAGGGTGTACCGCTGTCCCCAGTTTACAGATGCTAACGAGGAGGCTCAGAGAAGCGCAGTGGCCAGAGGCAGATGGCACAGCATTCAAACGGAGCCCGTTCAGCCCCACAGTCCTTGTTCCAAAGCAGGCACCGTAGACCGTGCTGTTGTTGTCTTCATACTCGCCATGTCACAGGTGTAAGGATAATCCACATCTCTCCCACCCGAGGCTCTTAATTTTTAGCACCGTTTTTTTCCAACTCGGAGATCTCTCCAGGAATTAGGCTTCCTTCCAGAAGAACTAACTGAGACTGAGCAGTTAAGTGACTTGCCCGAAGTCACACCGCCAACTAGTGTGCCTACAGCCACTTTCCAAGGATGCACCTTCGAGGCTCCCCGACCTCGCAGCCCAGCTGTTCCTGTTACCTCCACCGGCCCCAGACGAATCACCCCAGCTGGATTGTTCTCTCTCAGGGCTGTGGCTAAACCGCCAAGCCAGTCGTGGCCCCCCCCAAGAACAGTCACCCTGTGGCTTCCATCCGTCCTCGGGAGGACCCCTGAACTCCCCAGCATGGCCCCCCAGGGCGCCAGCATCCGCCACCCCCGCCCACACACGCCCTTCTCAGCCGTCTAACCACCCACATCTGCTCCTTCCCCAGCCACCAGGACCCTGCATTTCTCCTCCACCACCCGCAACTCCACCCGAGGGCCCCCTCCTCCAGCAGCAGGAGGAAGGGCTGCCTTCACCGGAACATTGATTCCCGGCAAGACCAGGGTCAAGTTCAACTTCTGTTCGACTTTTGTTCAATTCTGTTGTTCAACTTTTACTTAAGTCTCATAACAACCCTATGGTGGGTATCACGAGCCTCACTTTACGGAGCCCCATTTTATGGAGGGAGTAAGTTCAGGCATAAGAGTCGTTAAATACTTGGTTAAGGCCACACGGTGGGTAATTGGCAGAGGCAGGATTTGAAACGCTAACTTCACATGCAAGGCCTTGACCCTCTTCACTGACTCCCACCCACCCAAGCCCTCCCCAGCCCTCCCCAGCCCTCCCCAAAATTGCTCTCATAGCATCCACACATTTCTTCATGATCGCACCTCATGGTGTTGTTGTTTTTTGTTTTTTATAAATAGACTTCTATTATTTATTTTCAGCACTTTTAGGTTTGCAGAAAAACTGAGTGGAAGGTAGGTAGAATTCCTGTGTACCCCCTCATCCCCGCCCCACCCAGTTTCTCCTCTTGTTAATATCTTGCCTTCCTGTGATACATTTGTTACAACGGATGAGCCAAAGCTGAGACTTTATGAACTACAGTCTGTAATTTACATTAGGATCACTCTTGGTGATGTGCATTCTCTGGGTTTGGAAAAGTGCATGATGACATGTACCCGCATTATAATATCATTCAGAAGAACGTCATTGCCCTAAAAATCCCCTGTGCTCCAGCAGTTCAACCCCCCTCCCCACTAACTCCTGGCAAGCGCTGATCTTGTTAGCGTCTCTATCGTTCTGCCTTTTCCAGAATGTCATATAGTTGGAATCATACAGTATGTAGCCTTTTCAGATTGGCTTCTTTCACTCGGTAATATGCATGTAAGTTTCCTCCATGTCTTTTCATGGCTTCATGGCTCATGTCTTTTACCCCTGGCTATTCTTCCGTTGTGTGGCTGTATCACAGCCTGCTTATCCACTCACCCGCGGAAGGACATCTTGGTTCCGAGTTTCATGAATATGCTGCGATAAACATCCGGGCACAGGGTTTTTTGTGGGTGTAGGTTTTCAACTCATTTGCATCCTTGCCAAGGAGAATGATTGCTAGATCCTCGAGGTGCTCTTTGGCATGAGGTCCCTGACCCTCTTGCACCCCTGACTGAAGAACTTTGGGAAAGCAAAGAACGTACCTGTACTTCTCTGTCGCTAAGACTTATGCATAATAGGCCCTCAATAAATATCTGTTGAAACAGAAAACATCAGTAGACAATCGTGTAGCTCAGATTTTCCAGGGCACTTTAAGTCCCATATCATTTTATTCTTTGCACCGAAGTAATTTATTATAAACACAAGCAAATGGAGATTGAAAGGCTTTCCATGCTAAACATTTCACAAGTCAGTCTTCTTAAATGTCCTTTGCCATGTGCTGACTCCAGCGTTGGGACTCCCAGTCCACAGCTGCTGGAGGGATAGTGACAGGGACACCCACTGGGCACTGGGCGTGTCCTCTCTGACCTTGGCCTCACGTCTTTCCCACAGGGGCCTTGATGTTCCCTTACGAAACAGATCCGGGCAGGAACTACCTGACCTCTGGTTTGTTTCAAGCGGGGCTGTTCTAGGATTCCCCATCACATAAGCCCTCTGGGCAGGACTGGAGCTGAGAAGGCAGGTCTGCCGGTTAAGGCCACACCTCCGTCACCCACTCACAGAGAAGGCTCTCAGGCCCCAGCAACAGAGAGAAGGAAGGTAGGAGCACCCTTCTGTCTTTCCCTGGGGATGCCCCTTGGTACCTTTTATCATTCTAAACAGTTTTAACATATTAATCATAAGAGTGGTCACTGAACACTCACCAGGCAGTAGGTACTGTTCTCAACAGATTGATTTAAATCTGACATAACCCAGTGACAGAAGGATTGTGATCCACATTTCTAGATCCGGTCCACTCCACAAATATATACGAGTGCATACCACGGGCACTCACTCAGAGGCACTGTTTTAGGGCCATGGTGGTAAGCAAGGGAGGCAGAGCCCCTGGCCTTATGGAGTTGAACTTCCAGAATACGAGACAGACAGTAAGCGATCAGCACAAGTGAGCTTTACAATTTGTTAGACAGTGGTCGAGGTACATAGAAAAAGCAGAGCAGGAAAGAGGGGTCAGGGGTGGTAGGGCACGGAGCAGGGGGGACTTTGCTATTAGATGGGATAGCCAGGGTCGCAGTTGAGAAGGTTCTTAGCAACAATTTGAAAGAGAGAGGGGGAGCCCAGTGGATTTCTGGAAACAGCAGGAGGGTACATGTCTGGGAGAGGAGTGGGTGAGTAGAGTGAATGGGGCAGAGAGGCAAGAAGGACTGCTCATGGGCCTTTCACAGGGAGAAATGGGCAGCAGAGACACACAATCCAATCCTCCTGATTTCTCTGTGAAAAGCACATTTTGAAAATGGGGCAGAGAAGTAGAAAGACAGAGGCCCGCTGCTGGGGCTGCTAAAGGCATTCAGCGGGAGACATGAATAGAGGCTGGGACCTACTGGTGACAGGGAGGGGGTGACAAGAGGTGGGATTTAGGGCGCCTGGGTGGCTCAGTGGGTTAAAGCCCCTGCCTTCTGCTCAGGTCATGATCTCAGGGTCCTGGGATGGAGGCCCACATCAGGCTCTCTGCTCATCAGGGAGCCTGCTTCCTCCTGTCTCTCTGCCTGCCTCTCTGCCTACTTGTGATCTCTCTCTCTGTCAAATAAATAAATAAAATCTTAAAAAAAAAAAAAAAAAAAAAAGAGGTGGGATTCAGGATCCCCTGGCGAGGGGTAGCACCATGAGTCCCTGAGCAAACCATGAATGATAGGGGCTGAAAGACCTTCCCCGGCCCCTGGCTCAGGGACAACCCTGCTCCTTCCTCAAGTAGGAAGCTGACACTGGGGTCACTAGAAGCAGAAAGTGCCCCCTAACCTCCCCTTCCAGAGTGCTTGGGGCCCAATCCAAATTCTGCTCCCTATGACCATGATCAGGCTCCCTACTGCCCGCCCGGAAGCTGACCTCCCCGTCACCTGGTCCAACATTGCCCTTAAAGAGGAAGGTGAGCAGAACTAGAAGTGGAACTCCTACCCTCCGGTCCCCAGTACTCCACCAGAGCAGGCGTGGGGGTGGGGACAGAGAGCTGCAGACAGGGCACTCTCAGCCTTACTGAAAACCATCTCCGCATTTGTGCAAAATCTCCGCTTCAGTGCAATGAATCCAGCATTTAATGAGCTCCTACTGTGTGCCCATCCACTGAGCTAAGTGTAATTCACATTAGGATGTATCCCAGCCTCCCGTGGGAACAACCCTGGCCTTTGACTAGGAAGATCAGGGTAGCTGAGTCCTGTTCTATATTCTTAGGGACCTGACCACAGGCACCCAGGAAACACTCCAGGCCTCCACGCATCGACTTGATAATGGGGTCAGTAGAATGTATTCCAGAGAGCTATAGTGAAAACGTCCTCATAAGCGGCACAAAG
>PITA01012527.1:0-61517 GCA_004023965.1 Spilogale gracilis
GGGAGGGAGGGAGGGAGGGAGGGAGGGAGGAAGGAAGGAAGGAAGGAAGGAAGGAAGGAAGAAAGAAAGAAAGAAAGAAAGAAAGAAAGAAAGAAAGAAAGAAAGAAAGGAGGAAAAAAAAATCAGATTCTCCAAAAACATCGAGCCTCATATGGAGGGTGGTTTTTCCAGTGGGAACTGTCGAGGGACACTGAGACATTTGGCCCTGGAAAGGAGGGCCGGACTCCAGGACACCACCTAACCAGGTTCTACAGTTGCATTTGACCCATTTTGAAAACAGCCCATTGGCTTGTCCAAAATTGTACCTTGTAGATTTTTTCTTTAGTATATGAACAATTATGAAAAGCTCAATGATCCTGTTAAGTTTTGCGATATACAACGTGCTCGATTTTTTTGGTCTGGCACTTCCCATAGCAAACCTGTCACTAAAGAATGTCTAAAAAATAGGTATGGTATTTCAAGTCAAGAATAGAGATATGTTGAATGATGTCATCTGTCTATGCCAGTTCCATTTCCAAGACACTTACAGATTGTTCTAAACAAACACTGAAATTTTATTATGCCAATATGTCAAGTAGAAATGATTTTGCCCATTTTTAGCATAAGAACACTGAGGCTTGGAAAAGCTGAGGTTTTTTTCCACCCAGCCATCTCTCTCCTGAGACCTCCTTCTCCATATCCTCACCTGCCAGGATGCGTCATCTGCCACCTAAACAAAAAAGGTGTCAAGTTTCCCTTTGCAGTTTCAGTTTCTCGGTTTTGGAGCAGACTTAACTAGACTTTGCAGAAACACAAGATTTCAGTTTAATATTTATGTCCATTTGTATTTTTTTCTTTCTCCTGAGTTTTTTTTTCTGCTCTGTATTATTTCACAATTTAGATATTAAAATGTATGACTATATTCCTGATGGTTTGAAATTAATGGATGACTGTCTTGCAAAATATCCTTCCATGCATTCCTTGCTGCTCAGTGATACATTGAGATCATCGTTACCTGTTGCAAGCAAAGTCAAACAGATGACTTCTTAGTCCTACCATCAAATCATTCAAATGAAATTGGCTGGTCTGAAACTCACAAGGGCTACAAGGGTCATGATTTGAGACCAATAATGAAAGCTTCCCTGTCTGCAATAGGGTCTCCTTGCATTTCAGAAGGCTGAGTTGCTATTCTCTGAAGGCACAAAGCAGAGTTGCCTTGGAGGAATGGGGTCGGGGGCAGGTAATAAGACTGCGAGGCTGGGGTAGCGCTGGCAACCCAAGATGAAGTTGCCTTTGGGGAAACCTGGACTCCTCTACACGGTGACTCCTGAGCTTTTTATTCCTTATGCTGACTTCTTAAAACTTCTTGCTTATTGAGATGATGGTAGGTGTTCATAGGAAGTTTCTGCTTGGCTAGAAATTTAGGTTAGCCATACCGTTAATGAATGAATTAGATCTATAGTAGTCATTAAAAACTGTTGGTTGACAGCTCCCTATGTCTGGCAAGGGACTAAGCAAAAGCTTTGCATATATGATCTCATTTAATCCTTAACAGTAGTTCAGTGAGAGTGACAGAGGTAAAGTAAGTGGTCAAACGGGAAAATGCTAGTAAATACCAGAGCCCAGATGCTGCAAGTCAAATTCCATCCTTGCTCAACTAGGCTTCATTTTATTTTAGCACTTTGATGGACTAACCTCAACCACCTTGGTAGGACTGAGATAAATGCTCAGCACTATGATGGTGTGGGAATATTCTGAAAAATGTTAGGTTGAACCAAATGAAATTACAACTATTCTATTTGACCATTGTTGGCCAACAAAAGCAGCACTTTTATATTCCAATTTCTGTTTCTTCTTTCATACTGGCTCAAAAACACGCACATGCTGTACAAAGGCGAGGTGTTTAGAGCAGTGCCTGCTTCCTTAGTTTACCTGGAGAGATGATTCCTTCCTCCCAGTCTTTTCCAGCCTTTCCCAACCCTTTGCCACCAATGCTGTCCTCTTTCCTCCGAATTCTCACTGCTTTTCTCTTCTGTGTCTAGTACAATTTTCCCCACCCTTCACACTTGTCCTTCTCTCCTCCAGGAAGTAAACAAAGTATAGGAGGTCTTTCCATAGAGGACCCCTCCTGCCACTCTTCCTAGGAATCCCACTTCTGGGTAACTGAAGGACAGGGGTTTAATCTTCATCACACTGAGGGAATTGCCTCCAAGCATTCAATGTTTTTTTTTTTTCTTCCATGTCCCTATCTTCAGCTCCCTTTCAGTGTAAGCTTTCTTTCTAGCAAAGAACTTAGGAAGTGAGATGCTCATCAAATATTCAGGGATCCATTTGCAGTTGTTTCCTGGTTAAAGGTCCAAAAAGGAGGAATTGCCTATAAGACTATGGTGAGTAGAAACATGAAGCCCTCTTTCCTTTTCCTGGCCCCCTTGATTGAGGGAGGATCAAACCAAGAATGTAGACCATCTGTTTAGTTCTTCTCTGCTGATCTGGCTTCTTTATGAAGAATGTGAGTCCATATTCCCAACATTTACTGATTTCTACACAACAGGCAAAAATAATAAGAATGGCCATAAACATATGCAACATATATTTTTAAGTGTACATATAAAATATGTACATATAAAACTAACCAGCACTGAATGCTCAAGTCCATACTGGCTGCCTGCATATGATTTAGCAAAGAGAAGTTGACCATAAGCAAAAATCAATTCAACACAGGTTTTTTTCAAAAAAGAAAATACATTGAGGCTTAAAGAGCATAAATGTTTTAAGATGATATATTAAAACCCAATGCATTTTATTTAGTTATTATATGTATAAAAATAAATTTATAATCTGCTGTGGGTATCCACTTTGTCCAATGAGTTCTCGAAATACAAGCAACTCACTGAACCTCTTTGGACCTCATTTTCCTTATCTGTAGAGTGGAGGCATAGTCTTCAAGGTCTTCTCTTGAGCAAGCATTCTGTGATTCCATTTGAGCATAAGTATAGAACTCTAGAACATTATCCCAAGGAAAAAATGTATAAGATTATTCATCACAATGTGGTTCATAACAGAAAAATCAGAAACACCCTACATGTTTGGTAATAGGGCATCAAGAGTTATAAATTATAGAACATGCACACCAGGATATAAAGCACAGTTCTTCAAGCAATAATGTAAATGATATTTATGGGCATGGAAAATTAATCATAATTCATTTTCAGTGATCAGATTAAATTACATGATGGAATAATGGCAATAGTAAAAAATGATAATGTAGCTAACATTTATTGATTGCTCATATGGGCCAGTGTTTATTCAAATTATTTATCTTATCTCATTTATCTTATTTAATCCTGATTACCTTGAAGAAGTTGAATACAACTGTCATCCCTAATTTACAGATTCAGAAACTGAGGATTAGAAGGGTTAGGTCAGTTGAGATTCACATATAGAATTTCTAGCTTCAAAATCAGAGCTCTGGCATTTGACTTTTAAAACAAAAACCCAAAACAAAATAGCAAATATTAATGATAAAGAATCTTGAAAGATACACTTTTTAATAGTTTTTTTTTTCCTGAGTGGATGGACTAAGAGATATTATTTTGGTGGGCTAAGATATATTATTTTCATAGATATTATTTTGGTTGACATGGATTATTCATAAAATAAAGCAAAAGCATGTAGAACTGAATCTCAGAACATAGGAACTCAATGTGAGGATCAAAAACCTCTGAAAAACTCAAAAACTTACAGCTGGATTTGTACATAAAATCGTATGCAAAACAGTGAAATTTAAATGTTTTAATCACCTCTTTTAAACACTCAATATGGAATGCTACCTGTTGCCAGAAGAACATCCTTGGGACCCCACTAGGGTTTCAGAAGTAGCTCCTGCCCCTCAATCTGCTCTTCCTGATCATTCATGTGTGGGTTGTAGCTTGTGGGGAAGGTACATTATTTTTTTTCCCAGAAGTTTTTTTGTGTGTGTATTGGTGTGTGTGTGTGTGTGTGTGTGTTTATCCAAAGGGAAGGCCCATATGACCATAGCACACAGCACCTGGTTTTAAAGTGTCCCCTAAAAATGCAGCTGGAGAGGGGCACCTGGGGGCTCTGACTCTTGATTTCAGCACAGGTCATGATCTTAGGGTGGAGGGATCAAGCCTCATTACTGGGCTGCTTAAGATTCTTTCTCTCCCTCTCCCCCCTCCTCACTTGCGTGCGTGCTCGGGCTCTCTCTCTTTGTCCTTCAAATAAATAAATAAATAAACCAATCCTGTCCCTAAAAATAGTCAATGTTAGACCTTCATCAGGGTGGTCTCAAATCAACCCTGTTTTCTGGTCTCATTCAGGCTTTGCACACTGGGTTTTCAATTATGAAAAAACACAATCCAGTAAAAACCAGTCTTATTGGGGTTTGAGTTGGGCTCAATACCCCAACATTTGTTTTGGTCAGTGGGATCAATCTTGCCCTTGACATTTTCTCAGAAGACCTGACCTTGCTGCTGAACCTCTTGGCACATTGTCCAGACTTGCTCATTTGCTGGGTTTGTGATCCTCCCTTGATCTTGTTGCAGTTCAGCAGGAGTATCTGATATTCAGGCCCTGTTGTCAGGATAAGTCTGCTTGTAACAATCCCTTCATCATCCCAGCTTCAAGTAACTCCACTTTCATTTACATTTGACTCTTCAAACATGCACATTATTGGGAGCCTAAATTTTTATATATCTTCTAATTCACTCTCTTTATAATAAGCTACATCTTACAGCTCTTTGCATCTCAAATCACACTTTGCAGGCTGCCTTACACATAGTAGGTACATAGCAAATGCTTTCATGGTAGATGAGGTACTCATTGCCTTTTACTTAACACAGGTTCCAAAAATTAATGAGCACAAATAAAATAAATGTTGTATATTCTACCAAAAAATTCCATTTTGATAACTGTTGCTTGAAAAATTAGTATGTTGTGTGTTTTTAAATGAAGATGATTTATTGCTATTGTCTAACATGTGAAGAAAGACAAAAAATTGCTTGCAGGATCATTGGCTTGAGCACATCAATGGCACTGTTGGACAATTCTTGCTGAGTGTTGAGATGATTTATGTAACAGACCGAGGCTTTGCACAGTAATACATTATAGTCTCAAGCTATCAACCCTCGTTCATGCAGAGACAAAAGAATCTGAAAAATACCTACTTCTGAAGGTCTTCTCAAAAGAAATTGGAGATAACGTTGATGCTGTTTAAACTCTTTGGAGAGAAATCACCATTACACGCAATGTCTTAAGTTCTGAAAATAGAGGAAGTTTATCATTTTTCTTTTTTTAAATCATTTTTCTAATGAACTCTGCAGTTTGCTGTGATTTCCATTTAGTTATTTGAGTCAGGCAACATGAATTTTCAATAAAAGATGAAACACATTTAAACATTGGTATTTTTCTACCCTGAGATTTAAGGAATTATGTTACAGATTAAAATTAAGGCATTCCGTATACATGGGATGGCAGTGTTACTTATTTATCTTTCGAATAAAGATCTATATGAGAAACATATTTTACATGGTTATAACCATAGCCATATTTTTCAGTGTATGCATGATTGCATGAAGCCATCACATAATTTAAAGATATGTACAAGATGATATCTTTTGAATTCTTCTGAGTTATGGGACTTCTTGTCACCAAAGATCGAGTGCTCTGTATAATGCTTGCAATATGTGGACAGAGACCCACAAAGACAAGGCCCCTCTGGTAGGAAACCTAGATTTTAAAGAGAGACTAATAGGCAAAATCCAGAAGAGAGTTCCCATTAGTTGTTCCTGGTTAGCATATATTAACACTCTTATCTAGACAGTATGAAAATATGAATTCTCTGTAGTCAAAAGAAAATTCATCCTAATTAATATCCCACTTCCAGATGCAATGAAATTGAATAAGAATATAAAAAATAAAAACAGTCTGTAGCAAAAGGAAATATGGATTGCAGAAAAATAAAATAATATAAACAGGATACCCAGGTCATGGAATATGTTAAGCAATATGATTAAAAAGGAATGGTAGTATGTAATTAAACAGACAGGAACATTGAGATCTTCTAGAAACCAGGTGAGAAGTTTCCTTTCCTTTGTCACTCAAATGGGGGTACTTGGAAGGTTCCGCAGGGGCAAGGACAATGGCTTTAGTCCCATGGCTAGGAAAGCTTCCAAAGAGATCTAATCAAAGGAGATTGGAAGGATCCTCTGTTACTTTCCTATGACCCAGTCTTTTGATTCAAGTCTCAAACACAAACAATCTGATTGGCAATTTCACCTCCTTGCCAAGAGTCTCCCAGAGAAGATGGGACTTTCTGCAACACAAGGCAATGTATTAGAAAATATAGTTTTTGTGGCGAATTTAGACCCAACCAAGCTCACTGACAATTTCTCTTGGTCAATAGGAAATGAACTGTCCAGGAGCCCTTCAGTCAGGGCTGCCGGTCTACCTGTGTGGTTCCCTGATAGTAAGAGTTATGGCCCTTTGTACATTTCCGTCATTATCCTCTGAGCTCTTGAGCGACCTTTGTCTTTTCACTGTTGTCCACTATCATTTTATTCCTTCATTTCAAAAATGCAATTTCATTCCATTAAAATAAGGGCAAAACTTGATCTTAACTATTAATGGGGAACCAATTAAATGAACATTATGTAAGAATGGGGCTGCACTCTGTTTCAGTATGAGTTTGGACCAGTTGCAAATATGCTGAAATTCCTTCATAATGGTCTCTACATCCCCTCCTATACTGTCTGTAGTTGTTTGTTTTCTTGGCCATGACCTAATTCATGGCATGAATAAACCTATTTCATAATAACCAGAGCTATGCTAAAGATGTCATTTATCAAGAACTTTCTATCTAATCTTATTTTTTTTTTTTTTTGCTTTCAATGGTCAAAAGAACCCCATGAAGCAGATTCTGAAACAGGCTCATAAGGAGTCAGAAACTTGCCCCAAGACCTACATTAATAAATGCTTCAGAGCACTGAGATGTAGTTCCGCTCTCCTGGACTCCAGAATCTCCATTCCTTCCAACACACTCTTGGCCATTCTTATCAGTCACTGGGGGAATCATTATGAGCACTCTTAACCCATCCAAAAATCCATCCCCTTCTCATTACAGAAAGGCATAGCCCTTTATAAGCTAAATGTGCAAATGCCAATGTTGAGATTTTAAGAAAGTGACTTGAAATAGTCACTGACTTTACTATGTGGAACCATGAAAATACTCTCTTGGGGATGATAATATTTTGAAATTACTACTTTCATACTTCCAACGGTCCTCTGGTGGCCTTGGAAAGTTCATATATATTGCAGAATTAACCAAGACTTGTGACAGAACAGCCCACTCCAGTCCACATTCCATGACTCTTGGCTTCTGTTCCCTGGTCACACAGGGATGTACAGAGTCTCCTGCCCTAGAATAGAGCTGTCCTATCCCAGCACCAGCAATACGATGAAACCCTCCTGCATCTAGCTACAATGAGTACCTGAAGATCAGGGAAAGTCTGGTTAAGTAGCAATAACACAATTTGGAGCGCTTTGAATCATTTAGATTTTTCAGACCGGCAATCGGTTAGAGCAAATAACTTTGCATGCTTCTTTGTATCCAATTTACTTTTGATTGACATGATGAAAATCCAAAATAGAATTAAAAGTATTGGATTGAATTTCGTGCCACTATCCCTAAACACTTTTTTCTCTGTGTAGATAGTCACCATTGACTTTTACCATTCTCTGGGGAGAAGGCAAGCTATATGGCTCAGACTGCTGATAATGTTCTCATCTCTAGACTGGAAGGGGCACTGTAAAGTGGGATAAGAAATACGATACCACCTTATGAGTCCATAACTGTTATCCTCCAGAATTCTATCTTGGAACCCAGCCCTGTAGATCCTCAGAGTAGCTGGGATTGACTTGGTGGTCTCTAACTCAGGCTGGGGTGGGGATGTGTGTAAAGCATAGTCCTGTATCTTATAGGATATTGAAAGGTCTTAGAAAGGAACATTGGTCCCAAGACAGCTAGAGAATGAAAAATACTTGAAACTCATGTCCTTCCTGAGACTCAAGGAAAGAAAATAAGCCCAAGACAGAAAAGGATCCTAAGTCAGTAGACAAGTATATTAAGTCCACTGTGTCGCCCAGGGATGGCCATAATAGCAGCCTTCTTTGACTGCTCACACCCGGGTCGCATCACCAATGTCCCTGTTCCTGTGTTCAGAGTACCTTCTCATCCCCTCCAAGATCTCTTGCTGAACCAGGCACAAGGCATCACACCTGCTGTTGCCAAGGGGTCCTGATGTGGAGCTGAGGCTTCCTGGGGGGTCCTTAGCTGATGTTCAACCTGCAGAGGGGCTAGGTTCCAACAACTTCTGAGAATCCAGGGACTCCGAACTCACCCTTACAAATCCTCTGGCACCTCTGTCACTATGGAAGGGTAAGTGCAAGCCATTTCAGGGGGACAGATCAGCAGCCAGAGAGGGACCCCAAACTACCCTGCCCCAGACTTTCTCAGGCCACTTAAGCCTTTGTATCTCTGACAGGATGTGTCTGGCTTCCTGACACGCTGAGAGATTAATGTTATATACTGTGTTGTCAGCTGACCGATGTGAAGTCTTGGGAATACAGGGCATGTATTCCAGCCCTCAGAATAGCCAGGCTATATTCACAAATTTCACGCCTTTAAAAAGTCATCTTAGCATTCATTCATTTATTTATGCATTCATTCTGTGATTCATTTTTTTTAATTCATCAAAAGACATTGAGTACAGATTGTAACCAGGTAGCTTCCTGGGGAATAAGGAAAACACTGGATCATATCCTATTGTAATATTCCTCCCCAAACTGTGATTTTCTCTAATAATATATATCTTACTATTGTTAAGTCCAACTTAACAAGTTTTGCAAAATTAAAATAGAGATGCCAAGTCGTAGAAATCAACATTGAGGAATTAGCTAATTCACTTCCACATTAAAAAGTAATTAGTAATTAGTCTGGCATAGGAGTTTTTGTGAGTTTTATGACATTTTGACATTCATACAAGTATTATGATACTTTTATATGGCATCAATTATACTGTAGTGGGCTCATAGAAAATAACCATATCATGACTTCTAATGTAAAGAATAGAAACTGCTAAGTAACCTTAAGTTGTTAAAATTCCTGATCCACGTAAGTACCCATTACCAGTTAAGTTGTGGAATCTGTGGTTTAGGTATATAAGTGCATGGATTAAATAACATTAATGTGTAATTACAAGAACATAAACCATGTAGCTTTGTTAAATTGCAGTGCAATTGTTATCACTTAATGTAAAGGGATACCAATTAAATCCTCCTTTAAAACACCACAAATTAAGATTTAACTACTGAAGAAATGCTGGCATGTAATGTTATGGTATACCATGGGTAGAATACCCCTGAGGATTTTCAGAGGCTTGATACATTTATAAAATTAAAAACATCTTTCTCCTTTATCCCTGGTATTAACTGTACTTTATTTAGGAAAATTTCAAACAGACACCATTAACTTCTTAAAAGAGATGTATCAACAACTTTAGCCTTTGAAATGTCAACACAAAGACAAATTCATTCTTGTGCTCATATTGAGTAAATATTTTAGTGGGATTGGCATTGGGATGGAATTTGGGATATGGAAAGACCCGAGACCAAAGCTAATGTTAGTTCTTAAGTTTTGTTGATCCAAAAGCATTGGATATTAACAACTTGGTATCATTCAACCCAATAGAATAGTAGCAATTAAACAGCTTCTATATCACAACATGTGTCCATCCCTCACATATACTGAGCTGATTATTTACCAGCTGAGTCAAAGTGACTTAAATCCTGAGTCTCGATTTTCTCTTCAGGAAAAGGAGATAATGATAGACACACACAGGAATATTGCTAAGGATTAAGTGACTCAAAGGACTTAATACAACGCTTTTTACAAAACCATCATTAATACACGTGCTTCCACTCTCTCTGACCTCCCCACTTCACATCTTTCATGATTTTTCTTAAATCAATACTTTTACCAGGAACTGATGGTTTGCCTCTATAGACTCAAGGTCTCAATATACCAAGAAAATGAGAACTTAATCAAACTTAGGATTTTGACACCGACCACGACTATATTTTTCAGACAAGAGATCTAAACTATAAACAGGAAAATTTGGTACCCCATGATTCAACTTTTAGAGCTGATGATTTTGATGACAGAACTCCAGATACTTAAGAGCAATGATCTGCAGAGATGAATCAAATCCCTTCCTTCTCTTACCCCCGCCCAATTGCTAACCCCCACGCACCTCTACGTGACCAGGTCTCAATTCCAGATGTTCCCCCTAGTGCTTCATTTCATCATGTCTTCTGACAGCACCTAAACAAATAGATCAAAACTTGTACAACATTTACCAAGTGCAACTTGAAGATTTTCTTTCTGTTAGACAAATAGACGCCATCTGGAAAAAATAACCCCAGGCGTTTGGATGCAGGAACGTGAAGCTTATTGGCTAAATACCCAATGAATACCTTACACTACTTGTTTTTGGCTCCTACCCTCTGCCTGCTCATTTCAAATCTTGCACATTTCGGCCGGCTCTGTGCTGATAGACAAGCAAGTCCTGTTATCCGTGCACTCATATACTGGAAACGCATGCTTAATTTGAAAGATAGGCTTGCAAGGGTGATGAGGACCCAAATTATTTCCTTTTTATTATAACACCTGCTCTATAAAGGACTGCTAAGTATCACGACGCCTTGATCTTAATTGGGAACGATATTTTATTATCTGGTCCTTCCTCAAATTTTCAATGTTTACTACCTTCTGTTTTAAACAGGAGTGTCCTCATATAATCTTTTCTTCCTTTTTTGCTCCCTCCCTTCTTCTTTTATCTAAAGCTACTTTCCAAAAGGAAAAGCCCCACATAGGTTGTTTTTTATTTTACTGATGGACTTTTATTCCTCAGTTAGTGTTATAAAAGTGTCAGTGTGATATTGCCTTTCAAATTAGCTGAACTGAATCTAAATGGCTTCAATATTATATAGCAGCTTTTTGAGGAAAATCAAATAAATATGAATAGTCAGAAACCAAGAAAACTATATTTTATTTTGATGGTATACCCTTCATGATAAAAATAGCTTTTAATGCTTTTTCATAGATCGAACTTTCTATGCAACCACACTTATGCAACACGCCCAAGTTACATTTTTACTAATTAGTTTTCTTTTGTCAGTTGTGAGCATCCAACTTTTCAAAACTCAAGCAACTTCCCCCAGAACTTCTGGAATTCATTTTACTATGTCTCATGATCTGCGCATTAGAGAGTCTTATGAAACATGTTTGATTAAACATTAATTTTATAAACTGCCTTACTTCTCCATAGTTCGCAAAAAAAAGGTATTCAGCTAGATTAAAACTCCAGAAAATTCTAATGGGACCTATGAAATCTGTTTGAGTTCAGTCTCTTGGAAAAACAAAGCTGCCTAATGGAAGTACTCCTTATACAAGTAGTGGCTATGCCTTTGAGGCGGCTTTCTTCCATGCATAAGAGTGAAATGAGAGCAGGGTAATCTGCGTGTTGGAAATGTCTTTGCCAAATCCATAAGGCTGCTTGTAATAATATCTGAAGAGGTTGTGTGTATTTGTTCGTGGTGATGAAGAAGAAAGGGGATGATAATTTGCGACAATATCCGTTGTCTTTTCAGTCTTACCCCGGTCCAAGCCTGGAAAGTGAAGACTTCAACATTCCACCAATCACCCCCCCTTCCCTCCCCGACCACTCACTGGTGCACGTGAATGAAGTCGAACCTGGTTACCACTCTCTGTGTCACCCAATGAACCATAATGGCCTGCTACCATTTCATCCACAAAACATGGACCTACCTGAAATCACCGTCTCCAATTTGCTGGGACAGGATGGAGCACTGCTTACTAACTCCATTTCTGTGGTAAGAATCTGCTTACCAATTTGTGGTGGGGAGCGAGGAACTTAATGAGGAGGGTAAGGTCAACTTCATGGGAGAAGCTTTACATTGTAGTAATGCAGGATTCTGAAACTAGGCATAAGTTTTTGTCTAGGGAAAATGTTCTCCATAAATTCCTAAAGTAATTTTCTATCTTCTGTTGAATTCAGGACAAAATCAAGTAATTGCCTGTTTGATCACTCAAGCGTCTTACCCAAAGTTCTAAACACTATTTGACACAGGGGGCCGTATCATAAAGCTGAACTGTCTTTACTAGCTTTCAGATAAAAAGTTATCTTAAAAGGGGCTACCTCTCATTTACTGCCAGATTTCTCACCATAAGGAAGACCCTCACATCTTTTGAACAGGAACTGCTGTTGAACTGGATTTCACCCCCATTTTCCATAGGAAAGCAAGAAAACCAGCTTCATTTCTATTTTGGTGGTACAATTTTAGTGATCAAAATTTATCTCCATTAAAGTGTTTCAATCTATTGGATCCATCGTCCCATGAATCTTCGAGTGTCTGTACTTCTCAAAGTTAGTGGCAATGTGTATCATCCTAAAAAACTGGCAAAAATTAAATTTCTAGCCTCTAACCCCAAGTCCAGGGATCTGTATTTTTAACAAGCATCCCGCATTTGAAAAACATGGACTTATCATTAAATCTTTCTTCTGGTTCACGCGTCATCTAAAAGCTTAGTAATTTCTCTGTCTGTATCTCAAGGAGTGAAAAATAGTTTCTGCAGTATATGGCCAAGAACAGAACTCTTTACCTTGTCATAAAACTCTCCCTGAGGTTAACAGTGACTTTTAATTAGCACTCTTTGGTTTCCGTTGTTCAGTCACTTAACAGAACATGTAACTTGATTGTCATTTTGGTAGGTCACTGAGTAGTGCTGTCGTGTTCACAATGAACAAATTGATTAATAGCTCATCTTATAAGGCTTCTGGTAGGCAACATTCACATTATCACTAATCAAAAACACTTGGGGATATATCTTTAATTGAGTGAATTCACAAGAAGGTTTTCCTCTTAATCATGAATGTAAAGGGTGGGGATAAGGGAGGGAGGGTCCAAAGAAACCCTGAAGTCTCTTTTTGAGGATGAAGCCCAGAACCTCATGCCATGGTAGTGTCCAGATTCTCCTAAGAATTGGCAGCGAGCTCGGTGGCCAAGTGAGAATTCATTGGCAGCACTCACTGTGGCAGAAAACTATTGCCTTGATTTTTTATTCTACCTGTATAGATTTGCCCTAAGAGTATTAACTATGGCTTCATAAAATAGAACATGGATTTTTAAATGAATATGCTAAATTCATAAATCTGAATCATGGTGTGCTTCAAACTAGTCACCTTGAAAAGTCACATGACCATTCCTTTTTGGGGCTCGGCCCTCAGACCCATTTCACGAGTCAATGAGGCATCCAAATGATGCCTTCTAGGCACCACTTGTTTGCTAAGAAGATGAAGAAGAATGCATATGGTGTATACACTACCAATTTGGTCTGCTAAGCTTTCTCACAGTGTGAATGGAGTGGAGTCATAGAAGGGATAATGTGATATTCAGTTATGTAATTTAGGTCTCAAAACCTTTTTTTTTCTTTATATAATTTGCCTTCTTAGCATTCTGAGGACTGTCTTGATATACCACTCACTCGTTAAGAGACGCTTCTTCAGTATATATGTGTCTACATACATTGTGTGCAACTTCAACATAGGTGCATCGAGGATTTCCCTAGAGTTGGCAAAATGGCAGTCACTCCATCCTATAATGGCATGCTCAGAACTCATCTGATTACAGTGAAATGCACCAGTTTCTAGGTCCTTCCTCTACTGTGCTTTCCTCTTGCCCTATCTGGAGCTTCTCCTCACACAAAATCCTTCATGCTTTCCCAACCCAACCCAATGTCAAAAACTGGACTTCAGGTATTTTCCTTCAACGTGTTATTTCCTTTGAAACTTTTAATACTGTGCAAGGCAGAGGGGCCCCATCTGGCCTACGCTAAGGGGATGAAGCTCTAATTTGCCATTCTGGTTCTTGGCAAGGCGCATCTAGCAGGCTTTTTCATAGGATGGTGAGCCTTCCACATACCTCCCAGACCACATTCTGAGGTGGGCATTCACTTTGCCTATTCCCAGTACTGGCCCTGCCATTTTATTCTGTTATGTAAAAAGCCACTCCAACAAATAATCTAAGTTTTGGTGAGGCTTTGGTGCAGTCCAATAAGACTTTATGTGATAATGTCTTTTCTGTTAGCCAGGCCGTCTGATAGCAGTATTCATTAACTATTGAGCACTTTATATATGGATGGGGTGACAGAAGAACTAATTTTTATTTTATTATATTTTATTATTTTACATTTAATGTAACTACACGTTCCTAGTGGCTACTATGTTGGACAACATAGGTCTATGTTGATTTTAACATTAAAACTATATTAAACCCATTTTTTTAAAGCCAATGCGCTCTTGGAGAAAGTAGATTCGGAGATTAAGAATCCTCTTTCAAGGCTGGGATCTCTGGCTGGAGTCCAGAAACCAGAATTTGATATCCAGTAAAGTTGCAATAGAAATCTAATAAAATTGGCAGGGCTGAATGCATAGGAGTCTACTATTCCTTTGAGAAACAAGGAGCCTCTTCTATTCTTCTTTTGAAGTATCATGTGTCTAGAATGCCATTCATCAGTGTATACATTTAAATGCTTACCATGATCTAAATGTTTGAAAGGGCTCAAATGATTGGTAAGACATGGTCACTGTCCTTGAGAAGCTTATAAATTATGGAGAAAACATAAATAGATATGAAGCAATCAGAGTAAGATATGGAGCAATTAGAGACCAGGAGGAATGTTAGACTCAGTTTCACTGGCCAATAAACCCAGTAGGAATTCCTAGTTGGAAAATGTTAGAGTAACCTGTTTGGGTAGTCTATAAAACTTAGTGGAAAATGTAGGACTACAGGCAGGGCCTGAAAAATGGTTTTGATTTGGACAAACAGAGAAGGAAAGAAAAGGCATATTGAAGATCATTTGCAAAACAGGTTCTTTTATTTTAAGTTGGAAGATTTGACCAAAGGCTTCAAAAACCAATGGAAGACTATGGGCTTGATATGATGCATTCAAAGAAACCATTGGCTGTTTTTACTTGAGGCAAAAGAATTATGAAAGCAGTCAGAGGAAAATCCTTTTGGCATCTTCCTGGATGGAGAGCAGTGGTAAGAAACTGGAGTTGTGGAAAGTCTGGGCAGCCAGTTGTCATAACTCAGGCAAGAGGTGTTGAGGAGATACACAGGACGGTGACGGTGAGAACAGAAAGATGGGCTACTGAGCTGTTTTCACATCATTCCCAGATACAAATGGATCTAAAGATGAACAACCCTTCATATAGCCATATATTTTACATTTCAAAAGCACTCAGGAGTTCTTTGCTTTGAAAGGAGCTTTAAGATTATGGAATATTTTCTTCATGTTTCTTTGTAAAAACAGACTAAATATCTTCCCTAAAAACTTTGCTCATGTGTAATGTGATCACAAAGTTTAATAACCAAACTCTTGGTCAGTTTGCCAATTGTTGAAATGTATTTGTGAAGAGGGCACAATGTAGGTTATCAATGCTCATATAGGCAAGGAAGTAATGACTACAGAAATCCCCATGTAAGAGCTGCTCGCCTAGGAATAACAGTGCTCTTTCCCAGCCCTTCTTTCAAGGTCACCTACAGTAATAAAAGCTAATGCTATTAGATTCCAAATAATAAACTTGCTGCACCTTTTATGTTCCTATGAGCATAAACCACCCTAGGCAGATTTATGTATAGGATCAACCATCTCCAATTGTATTTTCCAAAAGCTTTTCAACATTATTAAATCCTTTGCTGTTAGTGTGGTGCTCACATATTGGTGTTAGTATCTTCACATGATGGAATTTCAGAATTTGCATGAATCAATGGGGTGGAAATAGTTCTTCTTTAAGTATTATATTTATTTTAGAGATGGTTGTCATGTTTAATATAGATATATTATGTGTCACATATGTTATTTTTATATAATATAAATTATTATATATAATTGTTTTTGGTATTTCATCTTAAAGTTTCCTGTATCTGCTTGTTCTTATCCCCAGTGACAACATAAGTAATACAGTTTTACTGATTATAAGCATTTTCAACAGATGTCTAATGTATTAGGCATAAAAAGTTAGTTCATAATTAGAAATCGATGTCTGAATGAGTATTTGTATCCCAATTTCACAATTGGAAAATGGAGTTTCAGAGTTATTAAGTGATTTGCATAGTGGCTCAGCTCATAAATACCCCAAATTCCTTATCTGAAAAACAAGGATAAAAATAGTCCTTACCTCAAGAGGTTAAGTGAATATTAAAGAATTACTTAGACCAGTCATTGGCACATAGGAAGCATTATGTAAGTTTGTTAAGTGAATGGGAAAAGTGGGGTGCCTGTGTTGCTCAGTCAGTTAAGCATTCAGTTCTTGGTTTCAGCTCAGGTTATGATCTTATGAATTGTGAGATTGAACCTGAGTTGGCTCCCTGCTCAGTGAGGAGTCTGTTTGAGATTCTCTCTCTCCCTCTCCCTCTGCTGCTCCCCACACACTCAAACTCTTTCTGTCTCATTCTCATTCTACAACAAACAAACAAACAAATAAGGGTGGCTTAGTCAGTTAGGTGTCCAACTCTCGATTTCAGCCCAGGTCATAATGTTAGGGTCGTGGGATCGAACCCCACATCAGGGTTTGCGTTCAGCACTCTCTCTGCTCCTCTTCCCCCTGTGCACTCTTGCTCTCTCTCTCTCTCTCTCTCTCTCTGTCTCTAAACTAAATAAACTCTCTCTCTAAAATAAAAAAAATAAATAAAAACTTTAAAAATAAAATAAAATAAGCCAATCTTTTAAAAAATAGAAAACGCAAATTTTTCTTGACTCTTTTGAAGGAGTTAAAAATGCATGAGAGAGAGTTTCCCAAAGAGTTATTTATACTTTGATCCTTGATCGTCTTCATATCTGTAGGGTAGGGGAAAGACAACAATAAGCCTCCTATTCACCAAAAAGGGCTTTACCTTTTCCTGAGTGTCCTTATATACCATTATCATGTAAACCAACATCTTGGTGCCAGACCACCTCAGTCTCAGTCCTGCCACTGCCACCTACCAGCCCTGTGTCACTGAGCAACTTACATCACCTTTCTGTGCCTCTGTTTTCTTATATATAAAATGGGTATAATAAGATATTTAATCCTGTAATGTGAACATTAAAAAAGTTAGTATTTATAAAATAGTGCCCAGCATACGGTAGGTATTAGGTACATTCCGTGAGAATCCCTTTCTGATTAAAAAAAGTCACCAGGGCACTGTATCTAGATTGTTTTCTGAAATGTATCATAAACCTATATGGAGAGTGAAGCACACTTAGGGTGAATTTTCTTCCTCCCCAAGTTTTCAGCATTTCCTTTTTTTATATTCTTGCTGGTGTCATTTTATATGTCACTAGTTATTTGGGACTCCCACAAGGTTTGATTCCTGGCACTTAAAAGTTCCATTTTCTTAAAGTCCCTGTTCTCTAAGCCTGGTCTATAAAACAGAGCAGAATTTCTATTCGTATATACTGTCGAACAAGTGCCAATTAGGTCTGATTCTCTAGGTCCAAGTTAAACAGCTATTCATGACCCAATATTGTAAGAGTTCCATTTTTCTCCAGATTCCCTTGAGTTATTTTGATAGTCTGTAACTGACGAGCCTGAGCTTCTCAGAGAGTGGAATCTCGTTCAAAGAGCACTGGAACAAGAGTCTGGAAGGCCAGGGCCTGCCTTGAATAAGCTTGTTAAGCATGGGCAATTTACTGCACCCCATCTGTAACCAGCAGGGTTGGGCTAGATGGGGGAGAGTCCAAGTTAAGCTCGTGGGAGCCAAAGGAAGGTGGGAATCAGCCAGAGTGGAGTTGCTGTTATTCATCTCACTTGTTCACATTTCCTATAAAAGTTCCCCTGCACAACGCCTTCTGTCCCCTGAGAAGATGGAAAACCATAGAACTAGTTGATCTCCGAGACCCAGGCCAGGGCTAGCATTTTCCTATGATTCATAATCTGTTGACCACACATCTGTGATCGAGACTCACAACTCACCCAACTTTTCACTTTGGTTCCTTAGTAATTTTTCCTACCATCACTTTGGCTTTCTTAGTGTTTTACCTATCTCCCTCATGTGCCCCCTCCACCACCACCACCCTGGGCCTCATCAGTTATTAAGGTATTTGGAATCTATCGAACAGAATGTTTCTTTAAGTGGAAAATGTTGTTCTGCCATGTTGTTTGGTGAGACCGGACAGTGTTTTCGTGTTTTTAAAAAGAAACTACAGGACCATTTTGGGAGAAAGGTAAAATAAGAAAATATCTGTATGAAGTATGCACAGTTTAAGAAAAATCCTTTGGTTCCTACAAAACTGAAATCAAGAGCCTCTTCTTTTTCTCTCTACTCTGGCACATTCCATGCAGGGTTTTAATCATGGATAGGTGGAAGGGAAAATGCTACCTTGTATAAAGTCATCCAAACCTCACTGCCTGGCCTGTATGTGGCTATTGCTTGTTCTTTGTGCAGTCAACAGAAGCTCTTTCATACAAAGAAAAACCGTGCAAAGTTTTAGAATGGCCTCACAGAAAGGAGTCATTTATACCTGAGCTTTTTGTGGAGTGCGGTTCCTAATGACACATTATAGAAAATTGACAATAAAAAAAAAGCAACAAAGGAGATTTCAATTTCTTTGAATGCTTCAAATTTCCAGTTCTGGAGTTGCAAATGGAAAAAGATGTTAAAAGACAAGGAAATGGGGGGGGAGGGTGCGGTGATTTCCCAAATGCCTTATTTTTCCAGGCAACAAAAGCAAGCATCATGTATATACCCAGATTTATTGTCATTTTCGGCGTTCAGTCATGCCACGCTTTGCATTCAGAGGCCACTGTACAACTGTTTTGACAAGCATTCACTTCAGAAGGTTCTGGGCAGGACACACGAACTGAAGCAGGGGTCCTCCTCTGGGTCTAGAGGGGGTGCGGTACATCAAGGAAGTCAGACGTATTTGAGCAGCATGAATCTCTAATATGTTGCCATTATGGAAAGGACCACTGGCATATTGAATGATGTAGCTTTCAAAGCCAAGCAGAAAATGTGATTACAGGCAATTTGATTGCTGTTTTTAAAATAAATATTTTTGAAATCTTGAGATATTTTATTTCATGTAATGCATCAAGAATGTAAGAGTGGACCAGAGCTAAATATCTTTCAGGACACGAAGAAGCTGATGATGTCAGCCCCATTTAGATATGAAATAATAGAAGAATTAGTTTAAAATGGAATGGATGTCACGGTGGTTTGTTTCTTTCTTTAAAAAACAGGGGAGAAAAAAGCACTAGGAAGAAATGATCTTGCCCATTTTGACAGAAGAAAAATGATGAAGAATAATTAATAAGTATTATGCCACAATTCATGATTTTTTTTACAATTACAGCCTGGCTTGGGTTGGGTTTTCCCCCCCACAAATTATCCTTTTTTGAATATTGCAACACATGAGAACAATGTAATGCTGTGAAGAAATGGGCTGGTTTTGTTCTTATTTTTGACCATATATAATAAAAATGTGTGGTTTAAGGTTTTTTTTTTTAATGTCAAATTCCTAATAAGGCCAAAAATAAGTGTTGTTTGTGGTTAGTTGTTAAGCTCTACTTCAGCCCTTTATTTGCTCAGAACAGACTACTTTGAATGTGGTATTGATGAGGAGTTCAATGGACTCAGTATGTCAATGATTTGGGACTATCTTTCAGTGCACACTAAAATATTATTCCAAACTGGCGTTCTCCTTAATAGTCTGCAGGAAAGGAGCCAATTTTAAAATAACACTTTTTCTCTCTTCTGCCAAGTAAGAAAACTCAACATCGACTTTGTATGTAGGGCTCATTGTACTTTTCCTTCAGCCCTTGAGTTCATATGGATGTGTGCCTCACCCAAGCACGGAAGAAGTTAAAAAGCTATAAAACCAGTTATATAATATACAAACTCTGAGAGTTATTCAATCCAGCCTCTTAATTCCAGGCAGGAGTAAACCTAAACCATTTCAGATATGTGGTTTTCTAGCTAAGAGCCAAGATTCCACAATTTTCCTTGGGAGCCTGTTTGTGTTTAATTAACCTGTAACAGTAAGTCAAATTGCAATAAGAGATTTAGATTCCTTCCAGGAAGTTCCTTATTAAAGTTAAACGAAAATCTCTTACTACAATTTTTGTCTACTTAGTCTGCTTCCGACATCTGAAGGCTTGGAGCACAGTTGATTTCAAGTGGTTGACATTTATGAAGTTGGGTTTGCAGGTGTGTTGTCCCTAGCCCCAACAACCCTGATTCCTATAGCCTTTCCTCAAAGGTCATAGTTTTCTATTTTAAAATTGAATTAACTTCTTCTTCTTCTTTTTTTCTTTTTATTTGGGTTCCTAAGGCATGCTGACCACAATGGGAGTCATAGCTCCAGACAAGACCTGAGATTTCAAATTAATTTCTGAATCTTTCAAATATTTTTCTGCCCCCACGTGGACATTTTTAGGATAGGCTCTTAAATAGCATCACTGATTGCTGACATATTTAATTTTTGGCCCATCGATCAGTCCCACAGTGGGTTCCTTGCTACACTGGGGTCTAGCCAGCAATTCCCCATCTTGTTTCTGCGTAACTCATTTCACGTCCTAAAGGTAGACATCTGGAAAGGCCATGATGGTGTTTCTCATTAAGTCCTCTTTTTTTCCTGGCTCAGGATCCATTATTTGAATAGTCCCTAGCACACAAACAGAAGAAAGAAAGAAAGAAAAAAAACAGTTATATACTCATAGAAGTGTCCTTAGAGAAACTTAGAGAAACTCTAAGTAGGACTATGAGTAAGATACCCCTGACCCTGCCATGAGGTTTCAACCACTGGCTATACCCTCCAAATTGTTAATAAAATGTCCTCTGAAGTGTTGAGGGGTAGTTTGGGGAAAGCAGCACAGAACTTGGTTGAAAGACAGGTGGGAGCAGGGAGGATACACAGCGGGGGGGGAGTTTGTCTGAGGAATCATGTAGCTGAGGGCTCCATCCCAGTGTGTGCTTCCTGTTTGCATCCCTCCTCATGCTCTTTCTCATAGTTGGCTTCTCCTCCTCACTTTTCGGTCCTGCAAACGTTCCACACTCAGTCCCACACCCGAAATCGTAGTGATAACGCTTCACATATGAAGTCCTCACGATAAATCAGCTCCTACACTGAGCACATCCCACATGTCCGTGTAGCTCTCCCTTTCCTTCCCTTGCCTTTTGCCAACAATGCTCAGGACATGCCCTCCCCCGTGGACAGGAAGACTTTTTATTCCCTCTTGCTCCACCCAGGGAACTCTCTACAGATAAGGAGACCTAGATACATAGCCAGCTCACTCGGTTTCATTCCTTCATGTGGAAATTTATTGATAACAATATTATAAGTAGTGCAGTGCACTTAGTAAGACACTTAGTGAGACCTTGGTACCTCTTTCTGATGAAATGAATGAACTCGTTTGTCCCCACTGGAGCGGGTAATATTTTCCCCAGACAGGACAAGGATTATTATTGCTTTTTTATGTGGACACGTCTAAGGCTGTGTTTAGTCTTCTAAAATAATACAAATATTCCAGTTTTTAAAAAAAGTTTAATGTTCCGTGTCATGGGGTTGAAATGTTCTAGCTCACTATAATACTTTCAATACAGTTAAATGAATTTGAGCCCAATCAAAACATTTGCATCCAATCTTGTAGGCTTAATACTTGAATCAATTTACTACTAATTATTCCTAACCTGTACCACTATTAAATTGATATATTTGACAATCGATGGTAGTGTGTTAGTTGATCTTCCTTTTTAGGTGAATACCTTTATTTTCTGAGTAGAGCTATTTTTTATTGAGAAAAATTATCGGGGAAATTACAAGACTTCTAAAGAAATATATTTCTGCCTAGTCCCCAGAATCTTGGAGGCAAAGGAGCAATGTGAACAATTAATGTCTATTAAAGATTGGCCCATATGACCAGTGGGTTTTTTTTTTAATTGTCATTACAAAATGATTGTCTTTGACTTGCCACTTGCTTGATTTGTGCAAGTAGATTATTAACATCAAAATGTTGCATTATAAACCCATTTAGTTATGGAATCATAGGAGAATGAGTCTAAAATGCTTTTCAGGAGAACAATGAACCAGTCTCATTTCAAGACATCACTTCCTTCATTATTCATTAACTATTTTTATCTAGAGCATACGGGAACATTTTAAGAGCAGGTTTTGGTTTTTTTCCATTTCAGTTTTTTTCCAGTTTGAAAGTTCGAGTTCTCTAATATAGATAGGCATTACCTATAGAAACATATTTGTCTTTTTATATTAACCATTTATATACTTTGCCAGACGCAAGACACACTCCCTTGGAGAAAAAGGTACAAGGTGCTACAGGATCTTTGACCATTTGGTACAGTCATTAAAATATGAGATTCGATTTTCCTTTTTTGGACCATTTAAAATATCACAAATGCTATAATCACCCAGAGAAATATCCTTTTTTTCTTCACTAATGACTATATTTAGCATTCTGATTAACATATAATAACAAAATTGATAGTTGAACATCTTTGAATTTAATGGAATGTACAAATCCCCCAGGGAAATCTAAGTACCATTTAACAGAGGGAGGATTTAACTCCTTTTTGTAAGTCAAGATAACAATTCTGTTTTTGATAGGCATGGAACTTTGTCAAAATTTATTACATTTGAAAAGTATTATCCTTTAGCATTTATGTTTTGCTTTTTTTAAATCAAAATTTTGATTGTCTTTAACAAAAAATTGTTCAACCCCCAAAACACATTACACTATTAAAACTCTTTATATTTTCATATGCACTGCATATTTAATCACACTCTGTGCCAGCCAGTAGACATAAATAATGGTTTACCAAATGGAGACAGGACCATACTTCATACATTGGGAAACTTAAAAATGTGTTGAATGAAAAATAAGTCCTTCCTTGCTTCTTTACACAGTAGATTCATAAATATTATTGCTAAAAACAATAAATTAGGAAGACCCTGAAAAGACAAACAAAACCTTTAACATGCTACAACATTTTCTTCCCATTGTGAGGTTACCCGTATCTCATTGTGCTTGAACAGCTAACAGGAGAAGGAGAAGAGTGGAGTCCAATGGTGTGCTATTTGCATCTGTATTTATGGATGTCCCTGGCTCCCTCCATAATTCTATGCAATTACGCATTCATGTGTTGATTGTGCTTGGGCATCTGGGACTTTTACCCACTGTGAGGGGATTAGTGGCCTGAGGAGGCCATTCTCCCCAATGGGCAAATGCAAAGTAGAACCTTCCATTAACAGTACTGTTACCTGGGGTATGTTCTTATTCATGGGTTGTTATTGCTTTCCATAAAGCAGCCCCATTTTTAAGGATAGCAGCACATGAAGCAAGCCTGTGGTTTCCCAGCAAACAACAGACACTGCATTTTCCAAAACTTTGCTTTATTGTCTCATTTCACTTCCACTCATCACACTTGTGTGGAGTGCCTTCATTGTGCCTCAGTACTGTAGGTGTTATGTGTAGTGACTTAGAATCCAGGAGCTGACAGTTCACTTGGAAAGATGAGGGTCACCTATATGACACGCATGGAAAATTGGAGACCATGGAAGATCAAACTCTCAATGGTGGTACCCTCCTTTAAATTGTCCAGGGAATGTGCTGATCGCCTGCAGAACCCAAAGAATGGCTTTGGAGTCTTGGGAAGAAGTATGAGTGCTTGGTCCACTGGTGGGTTCTGGGGTGAGGGGGTCTGGACTTGACTCTGCCTGGCTCCTCATTGGCTGTGTGTGACTCTAAGCAAGTGACTTGACCTCTCTGCTTCCCTTTCACCTGGTGGTGATGACAGAATGGGTCTATGCATCTGAAATCCTCGAGTCGTACCAAGCAGACAGCATGCCTCATATCATCTAAGTTCCATGATCCTTCTCCTCTAAAGTCCCATAGATTTTTGTCTGGGTTTTCCTTACACTGTCTGTGTTTCCACTTCTAGTTACTGGTGTCGTTCTATGTGACATTCTAAGACTACTATGTCAACATTCACTGAACCCCAACTAATGCCAGGCCCCAAGCAAGGTGTTAAGATGTTTTACAGTTTCCTCCATAATCTCCACAATCATGCGAGGAAAGGCTGGTGTAATCCTTATTTTACCCAGAAATGACTGAGGACACAGAGATAGGTCACAGAGGTGCACAGGGGATAGGTAGCAAGATGGGCAGGCTAAGGGATTGTTACCTCTGCATTTCTGGTGAGTCAGGGGCTCAGTAACTTTGTACTGAAAGCCTTAATCTATCCTTTTGTCCTCCACCCTCCTTTGCCTACAGAGTGTGTTCTCATAAACCCTGATGAGCCATCACTGTTGACCCTAGCCTCGGCAGCCCAGATAACATTTGTCATTCTGCCCTCTTTTTTTTTTTTTTAACAAAATAAACTCACTCTATTTTTACATTGCTGAAATAATAATAATCCGAGAGAGTGGGTAGAGGAAAAGAGAGATCATGTAGTCCAATGGAAAAGGATAGCCTTAGTATTCTGGTCGGGTGAATTTGACTAATTACTTGAACTCTCAGAGTCTCCATTCCCTTCAGTGTAAAAGAAAAAAAATAGGAGGACAAAAATAATATTTACATCACCATATGGTTGTGAGAATTAAGTGAGATACAAGATGAACATTGCTCTCACCTAATAGTCTAAGTGCATTAGAGTACATCTAGTCATCACATTGAATAAATTAGAATTCCAGCTAATGAGATATGTTTGCTTTTTGACAGAAACCCAATAATTCAAAGTCTATACTCTTCTGCAAGGAAAACAGTGTTTCCTTCTCGGGTAGCAGCAAGCTATGCTAATAGACTAAGATTCGTGCAGTTCTGCCTCCTGACCAGGAGCTGGGTTATCTGCCATTTGCTACAAATTTGTTATCAGCCAACCTCAATATATTCATTCCTCTCCATCGTTAGTATACGCAATTTACTTCTAAAAGTACAAAGATATTTAAATTATTTTATAAATAAAAGGAGGAAAAATTCTGGGCGGCTTGCCAATGGTAGCAGATCTGAAATTAGCTAGAAATGGTTCCTTCTCTTTATTAAATTCTGACTCGTTTTTTTCTGATGTGTTCATATCAACTTGTCTCTTCACAAAAATTTGAATATTCTATATGACAGAGGATTGATAAAAGCCAAAGAAATAGCAAATTGGGAATAAACTTCGACCAAGTTTCCTTCATTCCTGTCCAATAAGGATAAATTACTGTAGCCAAAGTTACAAAAGCCTCTTGACAGGCTAAGTCCCTAAGGAGCAGTGAGTTTAGATCGCCCCATGAGCTCAGGGCCCTCTCCGATATACCCACGTGACAGCACTGGCCCGTGAAGAAGGTTGGAGCTAGAGGGTAAATTTCAAAGTTCTCCTGTCAATGGCTTCCTTCTCCATACGCAGCCTATGGAATGTCCCAGGCCCTGAAAGCAAGTGTTATGGACATCCTCTAATGGGGCCAGAGACGAGCTGGGACGTTACCCTTGGATGCATATCACTCTCCATACTTCATTGTCCCAGAGGAGGAGCTGCAGGGTTTGAATGTGTCTGCACTTAGTGAGATGTTCATGGTGATTTATAATGCGAGCTAATCTACTTGCCTGCATAGGAGCTCCCATCAGGGTTGAATCTAGGAAGGGTCCAACTACTAGAGTAGTTAAAGGGACCAGGGTGCTTTCATGCACAGTACAGCCAATCCTCACAGCAATGGGAAAGGAACACATTGTCTTTGCCTATTTGACACAGTCAGTACACAATTAAGATGGCACCTTGTCATTAGGCTATTAGGGCATATACCATGTTTATACCTTTAAACATGATACAACAAAATGCCTCTTAGAGCACAACGTAATTGAAAAGATAAAGTTAAAAGTCTGGTGCATTTTATTGGCATGATGGAAAGAATATTGAAATCAGGACTGCCTGAGGGCAAATGTGACCTCATTGGGTCCAGAGTTCCCTTTATCCTGCAGTAGTTATCAAGACATGCAGTTCTTAGCTGCACGACCTGAGATGGGGTACTTCTGCTCTTTCCCCCTTTGTGAAATAGAGGTGCTAGTAATGTTTTGTTTCTTCTTGTGGGACTAGATAAGACAGTACAAGTAAGGCAATCATAGGTTCTCATGTACAGTAAATTATAAACAGGTGATAAGTACCTGTTTCTCTTGTAAGCACCTTAATACTAGAATTTCCTTACTGTCCTGCCAGGTTTTATAAAAAAAATGAATTTTTTATACTGTATGTAACTGATATAACTTGCAAAGTAATGTTTCTTATAAGTAGTCATTTAAAATTTTGGCCTTTTTAAACTAAAACAAATACTAATTCTCCGAGGCTTAATAACATGGTTTCTAAATGTAGAGTTTGGGTGCATCTTAAGTTCTGGTCTAAGTTACCTTTCAGAGCTCTGGTGTGAAGGGTGGAAGACATACAACTGGGCAAAGGGATATGACGATGACTGTGAATGAGGGACCACCATAGCGAAGTCTGGAGGATGCCTCTTGCTAGTAATGGGCTCTACAGCAAGGAAGGGAAGGGCATTACCATGCCCCATATGTCTTCACATCATTCTGTAATGATCCTATGATACAAAATTTTTAAAAAATGTGACAGTGTTCCAAAGAAACACAAATGAAATACACAGAAAGGAAATGACTGCAATATACAACTTCCTGCAGAGGTGAGAAAAAGAAGACATTAGGAATTCATTCTCCCTGGGCCATCTATCCAAATGTTGATACAAATATGTGGCTAGGGAGAAAATATCAAATATCAATTGGAAGAAAATTGCGTGTTACTTAGAATCATGGATCACAAAAGGGTTTCCTCAGACTCCTCGATGACAATTTTGGATGCACAAAATAGTGGATTCTCCTTATTGCAGTTTACTGGGTAAGCGCCTCCATGAATATAAGACAACAGTCTGCCTAGGAAAGAAGAATCTTGCCCAACAGGCTCTTCCTTGGTCCCTGTTGTGAAGAAGATGCCACTCAGACATAAATTGTATGAGATGAAAAAGTGGTGAGGGATATGTCCATGTGAGAGCAGACAAATATTTTGACAGGAATAAACCTGGTTATGGGTCCTTCACCTTGAGAACGTTGAAGGAGTGTTGAAGATAGTAACCCCGTTGTCAGTTATCAGGGAGTTTCATTTCAGACCCTCCCTACTTTCGTGTTGTATAAAAATACAGATGTGAGAACAACTCGAGTGCATACTGTATAATTTGGAAATCCCTCCTTCCTACATGTTTTCAATTTCATACATTAAGGGAAAATCACAGAATAACAATACCACAAATGCATATTTTCCTAAAATAACGAAATGTTTGAGAACACAAAGCCCTCAAATACCTGCAACTTGTCATTCTGCATTTCATTTCCTATTTGCAGACAAAGTTCAAATTTCCACAGTACTAAGTATCTTTGCTTTTTGGTTGTATTCTTTATTAGATGGTTCTTACCTTGGAGCTTCATGGAATGAGAATTGAACCTCAAGTTTCCCTCTCTGTGGTGCATTCTTACACATAGATCTTGAGTCTTAGAATAATTAGAGAGTATGGATTATCTACTCTATGTAGGATTACCATATAATTTATCATTTAAACCAATACAGTTCTGAAAGTGAAGATGTTAACTAGTTATCATTAGGCCTCAAATGAGGACCACCCGGAGGAATTCGAATTAGATTCCCAGAGCTATATGTAAGACACTGTGCATAATCATGGTGAGGATGCAACAATTATATGAAAATAGTTCCTGCCCTCAAGTGTCTAGTAAAACAAATGAGGTATGTACTCAAAAAGTCATGCAACACTTGAAAGCATGGCACTTACTGTAATAGACATGAAATGACATAAAGAACTGGGGCAAACTACTCAATAGAGGTAGTGTTTGAACAAGATCTCAAGAAATGATTCAGTATTGACAGGAAGAGGTGGGGAGGTTGTTTTTGGAATGAAGGAGTTTCATGGAGTGTGTATTCATGTGAACTGAATCGCCATCCACGTGTGGAGGCTCCACCCTAAAACCTGGGATTCTTCGTTGGTTCATCTTTCCCTCTCACTTTGCACATCCATTATGAGCAAATCTTGACTGAATTGCCTCCAAAATATATTCCAATCTCATCCACGTAGTTTCTCTCTTTACTGCTCCCCATCATATCCATAGTGTGGTCTTCTATTTGGATTATAGTCATGGTATCGGAACTGGCTTCATCTCGGGACTCTCATCCCTCCATAATACATTCTGCACACAATGTAGAGTCAGCATGGTCTTTTTAGCTTGCATTAGATCGGCTGCATTTCAGTGACTCTCCACTGCACTCAGAATAGAAGAGACAATGAGTTCCATATTTCTTAATATGGTATTCAGGGCCCTTGCGAGATTGCTGACCTTGTGTTTCATGCTATTCCAACCCTAACTGTGCTAAGTTCACACTGGTTTTCAGTTACCCACCTCCCACCCAGTAACCTTCCCACCTCTGGGAACACCCTTCCCTTGGGTCCTCACATTTCAGTTCTCAGCTCAAATGTCACTTCCCTGAGCGCTGGTCGAAAGTGGCACTGCCGCCAGCACTCACTCCTCATCACATCACCAGGTTTTATCAAATGAGTTAATGCCCTAAAGCACACATGGTAAGAAATGAATAAAATAGTAGTGATGTTACTGTCTGAGTTATCTAGCTTATTTAACTTGTTGATCATTTGCCTCCCACTGCCTTTCACTCTGTGAGAGGTAGAGATCTTGCCTGTCTCATAGCTTCCGTATTCCGCTCATCTAAGAAGAGATGTCATAGGAGGGGCTCACTTGGTAGTTGTTGAGTGAATGCATATATTTTCAGTTAAAGAAGTCTTTAAGAAATTGAAGACTCCTAGCTTAATATAACAGGGATTCTACAGAAGCAGAGGTGGAAGAGTTTGGTATGTGTACACAGTGTATGTCTATGCAGACACTCAGACGCATACATGTTTTTTAATACACACACATGCACTCTGTGTAAATGTGCTAATTTATCATGATTAAAATATATTTTATGTTATATTTTTGCTTTCCTCTCTTGCCCCTTCCTTCTAACCTTCAGTCCTAGGAACCTCAAATTAGTAAAGCCCTGAGTCAGGACAATCCCAAGAGAGCATGCAGAAATGATTGAGACACCATATTAATTATTATATTAATTATCATATTATTAATTTACATTCATGTAAATCTTTCATGTAAGAGGAACCTAAACTAAGAACATGTATTACTCTCAGCTCAAATGCTTTAGGTGGTCTTGGGCCCCAGCATGCTCTAATCCAGCAGATAGGAGAAATTAGGGACTAAGAGAATGACATGGAATTATTCTTCCTGGAGCACCTTGCTGGGTTAGCCATTTAAGGGTCTGACTCTTGCTTTCAGTTCAGATCATGATCTCGGAGTCATGAGATCGAAACCTTGTGTCAGGCTCCACACTGGGCATGGATCCTGCTTAAAATTCTTTCTCTCAGGGCGCCTGGGTGGCTCAGTTGGTTAGGCGACTGCCTTCAGCTCAGGTCATGATCCCGGAGACCCGGGATCGAGTCCCACATCGGGCTCCCTGCTCAGCGGGAAGCCTGCTTATCCCTCTCTCACTCCCTTTGCTTGTGTTCCCTCTCTAGCTGTGTTTCTCTCTGTAAAAATAAATAAATAAAAACTTTAAAAGACATTTTTTTTTATTTTTTCTCTCTCTCCCTCTCCCTGTGCCCTTACCCTTGCTAACCCTCACTCGCTCTTTAAAAATAAATGGGGGGGGGGGTGCGCCTGGGTGGCTCAGTTGGTTAAACATCTGGCTTTGGCTCAGGTCATGATGTGGGAGTTCCAGGATCAAACCCAGCATTGGGTTCCCTGCTCAGCAGGGAGTCTGCTTCTCCCTCTGACCCTCTCCCCTGCTCATGCTCACTAGCTCTTTCTCTCTCAAAAATAAATAAGTAAAACTTGTAAAAAAAGGAATTATTCCTACTACCCCAATGTATCTGATTATAATCATCCAAAATGATAAAATCTGGGGGTGTGTAGATAACATACCATCACTATAATGAAACCTTTGTTGTTGAATGGACTTAAAACATACTTTTGAAGTTACAAACATAAAAACAAAAGTATATCTAGTAGAATGGCTTTGAAAACCAAAAATGTATCTTCTTTCAGAGGTTTAAATAGTCCAAGAGGTATTTAGGAAATACTTTAAATGACCCAACTTTTACACACAACTATAAAAACTTCAGGTTAAAAAGTTTTGAAGCAATGGGGCATCTGGGTGGCTCAGTTGGTTAGGCATCCCATTCTTGATCTCAGCTCATTTTGATCTCAGGGTTGTTAGTTCAAGCCCTGTGTCAAAAAACAAGTTTTGATGCAATCCGGTAGATTGGCAAATAATTTGCATTAAGTAGTTACAAAATGAATAGAAAAGGTCAGAAGAGAGTTTGGAAACTTTCCTTTTTCTTTCCCATTTCTGTGTCCAGGAATCCAGTTAGGACAGAAATGTTTGTTGTGGAGTGAAATTAGCCCTCATGTTTGAGTAATTAGAGATACTGAGAATATAACTGAAAAAGTTTGGCAAATCACTTAACTTATCTGGGCTTAACATGAAATGTACTCTTACGTTCTTCCTGCTTAGATCATTCTGCAACCACAGGTAACAATTTGGAAAATTGTCATATGTATTTATGTCTTACAGAAAATTGTTTATAAAATTTGGATACTATCTATTCCTATCTAGGTTGGAGTATCAAGCAGATATCCTGTTTGAAGTTGTTTCTGGACTTTCTGATGACTTCGTTCTTATTTCATTCTTAGTATGGATTGGTAATTAGATATCCAAAATAACTATTTTTCTATCAATTAATTCAATTTAGAAATTGAATATAGCTTTCTTATCTTAAAGAGATGGTAGGAAGTGAATTCCCTGGCTGTATTTCTTTTAACATTCTGCATGGCATGACCTTAAGGAGTGGTACTTCATGGTTCTTATTTTCTTTCTTGACTCTGTCACCACACAAAGCTGGAAATGTCCTAATAAATGACTGGACACTTAATGTAATACATCAGCCCATGAGTCACACATCATGAGTCATAGATGCATTTTTGGAGAGATCGTCACAATCTTATCTCAAAGGGACGATTAAGGAGTTGGGAATATCAAGTACTTTAAAAATATATATGTATAATTTTAGTTCTAACAAGCATATATTGAGGTCTTGCTCCTTGTGCAAAACTATTATAAATGTCAAGGAATTAAATTCTCATAGATAAGTTATTATCTGGCATACTATCTAGATCAGAGCTTCTTCACTTTGGTACTGTTGACATTTCAAGTTGAATGAATCTTTGTTGGGGAAGGGAGATACTGTCTCTTGTATTGTAGAATGTTACTAGCTACCCTGACCTCTACTCACAAGATGCCAGTAGAACCCTAAACTTTCTACTAGTGGTAAATAAAAAAAAAAATCTCCAAGACTTTGCCAAATGTCTTCTTTGGGGAAAATTCTCTTAACTGAGAATCACACTGTTACTGGGTAACTTCTGTACATGTGGAATAGTCAAGGATTCAAAGACTGGTGCAGGATCTCTCTTAATAAGCTACTGCAGAAGCAAACGAGGATTCTACCTATTTGCAGTACTGTTCTTTCAGGAACAATCATAGGATTGGAGATTTGAGCTAGAAATTCTGTGCATCACTAGGCAAGATCCTTCCTATTACAACTCTAATCAGTTCTCAGAGATTTTTCAAGATTGCCCATGTTTATACAGCTACCAAAGTATGACTAGAACAACTCTGCTGACTCTTTGGGTTCTTCCCATCAGACTTCATTGCCTCTGGAAAAAGGAGGCATTGATATTGACAGCACAGTGCTTAGAACTATGACCTTCACTGTTTTCCTTGGGTAACCATTTTGACAAACACCACTTATGCCAGTTTCTATAATTTAGTCCAACTGCAGAATGAGGCCAGGTAGACTACCTGTCATGTATAATTCTCTCCACCCCACTGAGCACACTTTCAGCTCTCTCTCTCCATTTCTCATCATTCAATAACCAGCACATGATTTGTATTTTTCTCAACAAATGGCCAAGTGAAAGCCAAAGCCAACATTGAGCCAAATCTAGTGATACTTAACTAAATCCAAATTATCCTTCCTTGGCAACACCTCTAAAAAGCCAACAATAAATATGTTCACACTTTTGAATGAATCTTTGTAAAACATTGTGATTCTAAGTATTGGTAATACTAATGGTGAACATTTTTATTAAGCTTCTACTAGCTTCAACACAGAATGCTACCATAGTAGAAAAAAAATATAGAAATCAGGGTACCTGGGTGGCTCAGAGGGTTAAAGCCTCTGCCTTCAGTTCAGGTCATGTTCTCAGGGTCCTGGGATTCAGGCCTGCATCGTGCTCTCTGCTCAGAAGGGAGCCTGCTTCCTCCTCTCTCTGCCTGCCTCTCTGCCTATTTGTGATCTCTCTGTCTGTGAAGTAAATAAATAAAATCTTTAAAAATATATTGAGAAATCAATGAGACACATACTAAAGAGGCAATGCATACATAAATCAGACTAAAGCAATAGTGAGAAGGTGACTTATCCATGACGCTGTCAGTAGAGCACTAGCAATGTGGAGAAGAAAGGAGAAAATTAAAAGCAAGCATTAATCAGGAGAACACTATATACAAGGCTCCATGCTAGGCTCCAAGCAAATACAAGTAGTCCTATAATTCGAAATAGGCATTATTTCCTACATTTATAAGAAATAGTAGAGGTAACTATGCAAACAAAGGCATATATGAAGGAAAGCAAAGTCAAACAAACAGAACTTTTAATGTCATTGCATCATAAAATGGATGAAGGGGGAAAATGGTACCTAGAGTTGGAGTATCTTGGAAAATTCCTAGCAAAGACTCAGATCTTGATAACATCAGTTGAGGGGCCAGTTCATAGAGACCCTTGAAAAATGAATGTTAGGCTGGGGCCAGTTCATAGAGACCCTTGAATGAGAAACAAGGCATTTGGGCTTTATTTGTTAGTCTGTGAGAACAGATGGGGGATTTGTAACCAAAGCAGACATGATTGGACTCATACCATCTGCCATTCTTCTCGTGAGTCACTCTGGATTTTAGCTATGTATGGGGAGTTCTGCCATAACATTGAAACATGACTGAGGGGCTCAGGTCAGCACAAGCATCACACTCATGCAGCGGAAGGAAAGGGTATGTTTATTTGATACAAAGGAAACCATGGTGATTAAAAAAAAAAAAGTGAAAGAGAGAGAAGGTATGAGTTCCCACATCATAGGCCCCACTGGATCTAGAAAGGGAAGCTCATTCTTGAGCCCTGGTCTGTCTCAAAGTGCAGCTCACAGAGGGACAGTGTCAACATCACCTGGGAACTTGTTAAAAAGGTTAAATTTGGGATCCCACTGAACACCTTTCTGAAACTCTGGTCACTGAGCCCAAGTATCTATCTGTCTTTTTTTTTTTTTAACTGTCTTTCTTATTTATTTATTTATTTACTTATTTATTTATTTTTGACATGAGTATTTTTATTTTTTTTTAAACTTATTTTATTTTTTCAGTGTTCCAAGATTCATTGTTTATGCCCCACACCCAGTGTTCCATGCAAAACGTGCCCTCAGTACCCGCCACCAGGTTCTCCCATCCTTCCACCCCCTTCCCTCCAAGACCCTCAGTTTGTTTCTGAGTCCAAAGTCTCTTATGTTTCATTTCTCTCCCCAAATTACCTGAATTCCCATTCCCTTTCCTTCTCCTACTGTCCTCTATATTACCCATTATGCACCGCAAGTAAGTGAAACCATGTGATATTTGACTTTCTCTACTTGGCTTATTTCACTCAGCATAATCTCTCCAATCAAGTCCATGTTGCTACAAAAGTTGGATATTCATCCTTTCAGATGGAGGCATAGTATTCCATTGTATATATGTACCACATCTTCTTTATCCATTCATCTGTTGATGGGCACCTTGGCTCTTTCCACAGTTTGGCGATTGTGGCCATTGCTGCGATGAACATTGGGGTGCATATGGCCTTTCTTTTCACTACATTTGTATCTTTGGGGTAAATGCCCAGTAGTGCAATTGCAGGGTCATAGAGTAGCTCTATTTTTAATTTTTTAAGGAATCTCCACACTATTTTCCAAAGCGGCTGCACCAACTTGCATTCCCACCAATAGTGTAAGAGGGTTCCCCTTTCTCCGCAGCCTCTCCAACACTTGTTGTTTTCTGTCTTGTTAATTTTGGCCATTCTGACTGGTGTAAGGTGGTATCTCAGTGTGGTTTTGATTTGAATTTCCCTGATAGCAAGTGATGTTGAACATTTTTTTCATGTGTGTATTAGCCATTTGTATATCCTCTATGGAGAAGTGCCTCTATCTGTCTTTTTTTTTTTTTTTTAAGATTTTATTTATTTATTTATTTGACAGAGAGAAACACAGCTACAGAGGGATCACAAGCAGGGGGAGTGAGAGAGGGAGAAGCAGGCTTCCCGCTGAGCAGGAAGCCCGATGTGGGGCTCAATCCTGGGTCTTCAGGATCATGACCTGAGCCGAAGGCAGTTGCTTAACCAAATGAGCCACCCAGGTGCCCCACCTCTATCTGTCTTTTAATAAGACCTTCATGTGATTCTCTTGCATATTCAAGTTTGAGAACCACTGTTCTAGAGTAACTTAATTTGAAAGAAAACAAGACTGTTCTTTCTCCCTAGATGGACAAAAAGGAAAATTTATACATCCTGCCCTTAGAAAAAGAGGGCTGGGGCAGGGGGAGGGAGGAAATCATTGCCTTAAAAAATGTATATCGGAAATTATCTGCAGAGTTTGAATTAGTCTTAGTTTAAGACATAAAATAATGATAACTAGTCAAATTAATTAGTTCCCCTCTTTCCTAAGCCTCTGAGGGACAAAACAGTCTATTTGGAAACCTTATTTAAATCCACGGAAGGAATAAACGAAAATAGATCACACTTCTTTGATTTCAAAGTAGAAATTCATTAAACTCAAGATAAGTTATGATGGGATCTGTGGATACAAACAGTTAGGATAAAGTTTTATAACCAGAAAGAATTACAATAAAGCCAAAGTCCATTTCAAAGATACTGTCTGGAACACCAAAATCCCATTATCATTGTAGCTCAAGCCTATGACTTCAGCTAGAGTGGTAGCAAGGGAGTTAAATTGAAAAGTAATTGAACTTGGGTACTATGTAGTCTCTTTTTTTTTTTTTTTTCTGCTCCAAGATGACTTGATCATCTTCCGCCTCAGTTCGGAATGATCAGCTTTGGCTCAGCCCTGTCAGCATTTAATCAGCACCGAACAATATGTAACTTCCAATGGAGTCTCAGTGGCATAATACTTTATATAATTGTGCATTTTATGAATTCAGTCCTTAAGTAAATTTAGTGAGAAAAGAGACACATATCCTCAATATATATGTATATACATCTATATCTACAGTAAGATAAATAGTATAAAATTAAAATAAAATTTAGAGTAGAACTAGGGGTTTCTGATTTTATCTGTTCCCATTCTGCTTCAAGTGCTGCTACTGAAGTATCTGGACATTTCTCTTTTTTAAAATTTTTTTTTAAGATTTTATTTATTTATTTGACAGAAAGAGAGAGAGATCACAAATAGGCAGAGAGGCAGGCAGAGAGAGAGGAGGAAGCAGGTTCCCCACTGAGCAGAGAGCCCGACGCGGGCCTCAATCCCAGGACCCTGAGATCATGACCTGAGCCGAAGGCAGAGGATTAACCCAATGAGCCACCCAGGCGCCTGTGTCTGGACATTTCTAATGATCCCTCCAACTCCATGTCCAAGATATTAAATTAAATAACTACCGTTGTCCCAAACTGAGAGTGACCCATTTAAAACAGTCCCCGTTCAACACTTTCAAAGGGAGCTGCTTAAAATGGGCCGTCCTGTATTAAACCATGAAATAAACTTCTAAGGGAATTTGGAAGACATTCAAGAGGTTGTGTAATTTGACAGTGAAAAGGAAAAAGACTACAAAATACATTATAGGGAATAATGCTTCTCTGAAGGAAAAAAAAGATGAGAACTGGAAATATTTACAAAGCAATTAATATAGAAATATTTTTTGGAGAAGACGTAACTTCAGTTGTCCAAGATGCATGCTTTGCTGGTCCTCAGATCTCTAGCATCATCTGACCACGATTGTGTTTATTTGCCACAATTCTTTGGATCTCCTTGATAAACACCAACAACAGCTTCAGACTAGAGCTAGGACCCGGGGTAGGGGACACATACCACTAAAGCAGAGGAATACAAATAAGTGTCTACAAGGCCTGTTCCTTTGGGCCTGGGAGAGAATTCACAGGACTATGCTCTCAAGGAAATAGGCACTTTAAAAGGTGTTGTAAACTCCATTTTGATAAATCCAGTCATGTTTTTCAATGCACTGACTTTATAATATCAGAATTGTATTCTAGGCTTAAGAGATAAGTTCACAAGTAATCTAATTCATATTGTCACATCTTCCATCAAAATGAGGGCCATCTATTAGATGTGGGAAGGTATCCATTGCATGGAACCACCAGTTGGACATTGAAATCTCATATCAATTCTGTTGACACAGGGTCCAGGGTATCTACCCCCTCTTTGACAGGTTGCCCTTAAAATGGTAACCCTAGTAGTTCCCAAATGTTTTACATTTTAATTTTAAAAATTTATTAAGTTCCTCCAACCTTATAATAATTGACCTTTCAAGATTCATTGACGAGAAAACCATATAACATCCGAAGGATTTGGTACCACTGCTACATGAATATGTGTTTTCTAATTTGTAGAGCATCTGTTTAGATTTGGAAAACCTTCATCAGCAAATCTTTACATTTTTATGATTTGCATGTGGACTTCCAGACCATTACAGAGACTCCAAAAGGGCCCTAATTCAAATGTGGGTTTTATAGCCTGCATGTGGCGGGTACTGAAGATGATGTAACATGATGCCAAAACGGTCTCTGAGGGTGGTGTCACATTCTCCCACCTCCCCTACCATGTACCTGCCAGAAAGAGGATCCGCTCCCTGATGTACATTGTGGAGACTTGAGATCCAGACAAGATTAAGTGACAGAGCCAGTGCTTCTCAAACTTTAGTGCTTCTGCGAATTATGGAGAGCTTGTTCAAATGTAGATTCCGATTCAGCACATCTGGAGTGGAGTTGGAGAGGTGAGGCCTGTGCTGTCCATGTGGAGTCCACAATTTTAGGAACAAGAAGAGCAATGCAGTCAAGCCAAAGTGTTCAGAAGCAATGCACAGGGTAGGGCACAATGGTGAGCTGGTTTCAACACTCCCTGGGTGATTTCAGTGTGCCCTTGTGGAGCTACGGTTTTTGTGTGTTCCCTGAAATTTGACAATCTCCAAACCTGCAAGCGTTTCAAAAGGCAAGCTACCCAATCTCGTCCCATTGCTGAGAAATTCTAGAGGACAAAAATGATGAAAAAGGAGAAAAATGCTGTAGGCAATTTTCAACTTCATATATATATTTTTTTTAAAAGTGCTTTGTATAAAGTAGAACTGTCTATGCCTTGAGGAGGCTGTTTAGGTCAAACTAAATTTTTTTTTTTTTTGGTCTAGAAGTCTCCATGCAAAGCAAGTTGTTATTGATTATCCTAACTTGAAGTAGACATTTGAGAATGTCATCGAACCTGGGGTAGGGGGTAAAACATGACGAGGGTCCAATTTGACCTCTTGTCCCCAACCATCCTCTGCACTGTCTTGGTGCCTAAAAACCACATTTCCGACCCTCCTTGAATGAATTCACTGCTGCTCTTATGAGATTTTAGTTGAAGCTGAAAATTATGAATTCTAGAATGGGTAGAATATTAAGCATTACACACACAAATACAAAAAAAGTAAAAAGAAAGTAGTATTTGATGCATATTCATTATTTGGGACATTTCCATGGGGCACATGACAAAATAGGAAAACTCAGCAAGAATTAAGCCATTGAGTTCTTGAGAAGCAGGTGGGCAGGGAAGATACAAGAGGGGTTGTGTGTCTGAGTTGAAAAGGGGTCTGAGGAGAAATCAGAGGAACGACATCCCAGTTAACAAGTCTCTTCCCTCATGGGTTCCAGCCGCTTATTCCTACTTGTGCATGTAAAGAATCTATAGGCCTTGGATGTCACAATACGATTATGGAAAAAGACTTTGCTTTTCATTGCTGCAGACGGAAAGAATTTCATATCTAAGACAATCATAGTGTTGCCAGAACAGCCAAAAACTGTTTTTTTTTTTTCATAATCTCATGCCAGGAGAGAAAGGGACATAAGCAAATATTTTTATATTTTGAAAGGGATGTTTTATTTTATAACATCTTGAAGGAAAGAAAGCAAACAAGCCTGGTTAATGCCTTTTAAAAAGAGAATGTGTTTTTCCTAGTTAACGACAAAGATTTCACTGAGATGGAGAAAAAAATGTAGCGTTTATAAAAATGTTGATGTAGATATAATTAGATCCATTTTAGGACCAAAAGTTTTATGCAGAAACTGACAGAAGGATACACAATAATTATAGTTTCCTGACAAGCTGAATAGAGTTTTCTTTTTTTATCTTATGGTTTTAGAAAACCAAACTGTAAATAAATATGCAGTTTGACAGATTGTAATTGCGATCAGCAAGGCGTCTTTTCATTTAATCAGATGGTGTTATTAAAATGGGGTTACAATTAAACATTTTATAATGTGACGTAGGACTCCATTAAAATTCTTCAGCAAACAGCAATTTACATCTGATGCTTAAGCATCTTCTTCTATTTGCAGAAATGTTATTGGCTCTGACCTTCCACAGGATGGGTCTCTGTTGCTATTTTTTATGTTTTCTTCACATTTTGATAAATGATACTGAGCAACCACTTGCTTTACCTTCTTGCACAAATGAAGGTATTGGATTTGCATGTTCCTCTTGAATTGCTGTGACCCCTTACAGTACATGTGGTGGACCAAACAGAAGGTTGGAAAAAGCATGTTTACTTGTCAGGAAATTCATTTTCTCTGTTTATATAAAAGTCATCCCTATCAACTTCAAATTAACATTGAACTTACAGTTAAATTTGTTTCAGGGAAAGATTAATAGGAAGTTTTTGCAGTGTGTAAATATCAGTTAATATTTTATATTCCCTGGAAAAGTACATCCTTAAACAATGAATGAAAAGGTGTGAAATTGTATCTGACAGTAATTAAAAGGAAAATGGCCTCAAAATCTGGGTGAGGCAAAATTGTGGGGTGCTTTTTGTTCCTGCTCAGAGGCTCTGGCATGATTGTAACAAAACATCGCCAGACCTTCATAAAGAACATTCAGAAATGTGACTAAACATTGCCATAGGATCAAATTGGATGATTGGATAATGGAACATAATGGGAAGGGGAATCCAAATGGTAACTCCAGACTTCTGACAGTACAGAAGGATAAAGCAAGCTGTGGGACATGTCATGAACCTGTACCCCATAATCACTGAACATCTGTCCCCATACAAAGCAGGGGCAATACTTGGGTTAACTTTGAGAACAAGAGGCACATTCAGCAAAACCTATGGGAGACCTTCTCAGCCTAATGTGACACCTACCAGGTCATCTTACCCAGCCAAGAAGATGAGAGTTTGCTGCTAACGACCAGGGTGACTGTCAGCCTAAGTGCCGGGGGTATTTCACATTAAAAAAAAAAAAAAAAAAGGCAAACAATATCTAGGAAACTACAATTAAGGACTTTCTTCCAAAGGACACCTTTCAAGTTTAGAAGTTTCACTCAGCATATCTCTTCCAATCCAGTCCATGTTGCTACGAAAGTTGGATATTCATCCTTTCTGATGGAGGTGTAGTATTCCATTGTATATATGTACCAAATGGGAAACATTGCTTATGTAAGTGAGAACTTTCAGGTAGAAAACTTTTCAGACAAGTAGTAGTCACTTGACTAATAAATATAATTGCTCCCCAAGTGGAGTGAAATAAAATAATTTCAAATTACTCAATGACCAATTATCTACTTCGGGGTAATGTAGATATTTGATTTCTCATCTGCTGCCTGACTTCTAGCCACTTGATTGGCTTCTTGCTTATCAGTAGGCACTGTTTAGCAGGGGTAGGTGGTTCTGGAAGTCCTACCTGTTCATTCTTTTCGAGCTGTGAAGTGACTGTCCAGTCAACTCATTCCTCATTGTGCAGATGGGGAAGCCCAGTTCTGGGGAGCAGTTGGGGGATGCATGGTTATACAGTTAATTTGTGGAAAACTGAGAATCAGGACCAGAGGCTGATTCTGAGCCTTGTTCTCTTCCCTTATAAGATGCTCTCTCCATCTATTCAGATTTGGTTATTTTAATTTTTCTTCACTCCTCAATAATTTCTTGAGCTCCTATATAATGCAGGCATGGTGAAATCCTAATGAACTTGTGGAAACCTTGGGTATGTCATGGTATGCCAGTGCAGTGGGAGGACAGAAAAGATAAGTAGGAGGGTCTTTACCATGGTTGGGCCTCTCCTGTCACTGCCCAAGAGTTTAAGAAAGAAAAAGAAGTGATCGTTGGAGTAGAGCTATTCTCTATGAGCCTGCCAGGAATCCTGGCCCTAGAGCCAGTCCTTTGGTTTCACTAGAACACCAGAAAATGTTTTCCAGGGATTGCCAGAGCTCAACTACAGGTGGAAACCATTCTCCCATCCTCACCCAGTTGTGGAAATGGAATGAAGTAAATATAAAGTGCCAGAAAACCCCTAAATAATCTCATATCAGATATTGATCGTGCCCCCTACTTGGAACCAGGCTCTGCGATTTTGCAGCACATACTTTAGTAAATAAAATATGTGTATGTGTATCTATGTATAAATATAGTCTACAATCATGATGTTTACAATCTAATAGGATATATCGATAGGAAGTACGCCTACCCAAAAAATTCCCACATTTGACAAGGTAAAAGCAATTTGTAAGTTGTTATTGTGTAGAATTTTGTAGCATCCAGAATTTTAGCATCTTTCTGAACAAAATCATTCCAATCAGTGTATTTGAATGTTTTTCTCATTGGGACACACTGTACATTCCTTTATAAAACATGACCTGAATATATAATATATTCATCCTAAATATATAATCTTCCTTAACTGCCAAAATAAAGCTTTGGTATTGCCCGTATGATACCTTTTTGTATTGTTTGCTTGCCCAAATTCTCTATGCAGAAATAAGAAAATCCATTTTTATTAGAAATAAATTTAAAACATAGCAGCATAGTGAACAAGAGCCTTGGATGATCAGGCAAGAGTCTGGGGTTAAGAGTTATGGATGTGATATAATACATTTGTGTGGCTTTGGGCCACCCATTAATTAAATATCTTGAGTACGCACATTAGGTCCTGGATGTATGTTAACTCATTAACAATTCAATTTTCTCTCGTGAAGGAAGGATTCAAGAGCAGGTAATCCTAGAGGTCACTTCTTGTTCAAAAATTCTGTGTTTACCATGCACCCTAATTTAGTGAGGCTTTTGGTAATGTAAATATTAGCCAATATTACAAAAAGATCCCTTATTAAACTTGGAAAGCAAAGATGAACATGTCTGGATCTGAGGGAAATCTGAGTCTAATTCTAAATACCATTGTGGGTAAAAATGCAGGAGCAGCTTAGCAATGTGGAGAAAAGCTATATCAGAATTTTGGATTAGAAGTAAAAAATACCTTATCCAGTTGAAACTACACAGGGAATTTATATAGAATGTAATTATGCAGTTGGAATTTGTCCAGGAGCTTTTGACTAACCTGCCTCCTTCTACAAGATGTACATTTACCGCGGGATCTTTAATGATGGCGTATGATCAAGACCCTCCATTTTAACACCCCATCTAAAACAAGAGTCCACCACACATTTGTAATATAGTAAATTCCCCTAGCACCCATCTTGGCACATTGGTTTAATACTACATCACAACAGCACAAATGCCTACGAAATCTTGTCTTCCCTCAGGGTCTCTAGTCTCACCCTGACTTAATTCTGTAATTCTTAATTTCTGTAATCAGTGCCTGGATGGATCATATGAACCTTATTTTCTCAGTCTGTGCTTTCCAGGAAAGATTAAGCTTCATTTCAAAGACATATTTTTTCAAAAGGCAAACAGTGTACACACACACACACACACACACACACACACACATAATTATTTTTAATTGAGGACAACTACTTCCATTTCCATGCAGTTGGTGAGACAGAGGGTAGTACAAAGTCATTTTAAAGCTTTGTTACAGGGTAACACCAAGAACTAGGAGAGCTAGCATTATTCTAATCAAGAGCACACTGAGTAGAGCTCATGAAAGGATGGCAGGGGTTTCAAACACTAACGAAGCATTTTGCACATGATCTGGGGGCATCGGGATGGAATGAGGAAGAAACAAAGTCACATTTTACCATGAAGTGGTAGATGTGAATTGTATAGCTAAAACCAATTTAAATAATCCAACTGACCAGAGGACAGATTTACATCCCTTTTTGACCAAGTAACATGATCAACCAGCTTATCTTTCCAGACAAGATTTCTGATGCCAAAGGAAGGCTAGAGTGATATTCAGCTTCTAGATTTGAGGTAACCTCCAGACTTGGCGTTGTCTTCTCAGCCTGGGCTTAGTCCCACACTCAGAGCTTCTCCCACCAAATACCATTTTCTAGAGATTCTGATTCATTCAATCTGGGTGGGCCAACTGACTCTCTTAGAGAAAACCCCTACCACTACCACCTTGTAAGAACCCCTGGTTTGGGTCCACATGTAGATGATGGACTGAACTGTTCATTTTTCACTCATGCATGAAGATAGAGGTTTGGTCATTCTTTTTCTGTCCAGATATTTCTGGTGACCAGTAAGTAAAAGGAATAAGGAAGAGTTAGAAGTGGTATCTGTCAGAAAAAAAAAAAAAAGCTGTTATTTTTACATTGAAAGGAATATATATCTCATGGGAAGGGGAAAAAGGGGGGAAAAGCAGACTCATTCTAATGACGAGTGCCCTGAGGTTACACCCTTGATCCATTTCTTAAATGCAATAAGGTGAACCTCTATCATAAAAATATAGAGGTGAGTTGCCAGTACTGACAAAAATAAAATAATGATTAGAAAGCAGTGTGCTATACAATAAATATAACCACATGAATATATAATACCTTTCCCATTTGACAATGATGTCGGGAAAGTGTCCCTGGTATACTCCCAATCCGGTTCAGTCAACCTTGGTCACGTGAATAATACTAGCAGATGTATAGTCATTTATGAAGTTGGTCTGGATTGTTTTAAAGCCTGCTGTGTATTCTATCTATTGTATTTTTACATTTCAACATATTTGTCCCACATATTTATAAACCATCCTGATCAAGCTTGAACCAGCTTGATTACTTTTGATTTGTGCTGTAAGATTTTTTCATTCTTCCTGGAAATTTCAAGACATTTTACTCTAAACCTATTCTTTCTTCTTTTAGATTTATTTACTACCTTTAGAAGTAGAAAAGTCCAATTTCAATCATGTTTGAAATAACTCATTTTAGACAAGTACGTGCTGCTCTGCTTACAAAACATATATGAGTGGAATATGCAATTACTACAACTCAGTTTCCTGCCACAGAAACATTTCAGCATTATAGCATTACAGAAATAGAATGACATGCATAATGAAAGATTTCAAGATTCACCCAAGGCATTTATTCTCTTCACCTTAATGTTCTCAGCAGTAGCAGAGTATCCATTAAAAGGTACTATGAATTATGGTTGCCTAGCAACGGGAAGGAGCTTGTAACAGCACCAAAGAATGAAATGGCTGGTTGATAAAATGAATTTTCTCTGAGCATTAGCCTGTTGAAACTGCCTTTTCTTGTGGAACATAAAGTGCATTTATTTGTCTCATGCATTTTTTATTAGAAAATTATTTGAGTTTCAGGGACTTGAATCGTTTTGCTACAGGAGATATTTGATTTTAATGTGTTGTACTAAAATAAGTAATAAAAGACACTTTCTTCAAAGCAAAGTCACCAAACAATCCTATGTGGATTTTTGAGGGGGAAATAAAATATTTGATAAGCTACTCCATTACTGGTTTCTAATTAAGAATGGCCTTAGATAGAACTCAGAATTCCACTGATGTTATGAAAGGTGTAAGGTTAAAATAGTGGATTCTTTTTGGTTGTAAGAACTATAGAAATGTTCTGTTGACAGTGAAATGTGAGAGAAGATGGATTTTTTTAAATCTTACCCCTGGCTATTTCTTAGTAAAAATTTATTTTGACAAAGACCTAAATATTTGCCCCAAACTCTACCCAATTATACTTGATCTTTGATTTAATTTGCCTAATTTTACTGTTGAACATCTTCATCTGATGTCCTCCTTGAGAAATACATATATTTCACTGTCATGGCTGACTTTCCTTATTTGTAATTATTAAATTATGGTCTATGTAGTCTTGCCTTGAGGATCTCTTGCCCCAAGAAATACACTCAGATGACATGAATAGATGGTGCCAGCAGCTACTGAAAGTATATATTTAAAATTATTACAGTGTGTGAGCATTTTTTCAATTTAAAGTAAGTCGGATCTTCTGCTTAGGTTTGTAGAAACTATAAATAACCAAATATTGAGAAATAAGTTATGGATGGCTTAAAGCAAAAATTATTAAAATGAGAGTTCATATACTCAGTTTTGATTTTCTTCTGGCTACTCATTTTCTACATTTCTATATGATCATTATGTGTAGATCTAGACTATTGCATATGCCATATTTATCTTACTGAGCAAAATGTAGTATCATGTATTCATCTACTCATGTATGCATGGAAATTGTATCACTAAATGCCAAACATTACATTTTTAATAGCCGTTTTGTGTAATATATTGCTTCTGACTGTTCAGTACTTGATTCATTTTTATGATAACATAATCTCTGATCGAAGAAAAGAGTTGTGTTGGGCCAGTGTTTATTCCATTGGGTGAATAGTAGATACTTCTTTGTCCTTTAAGTATCTGTTCAATTTAAGCCTGGCCCAGAGCACAATAGTTACAAGAGGGAGGGTCAAATGGAAATGTTATTGTTCACTGTAAAATGGAAAAAATTGTATACAATGCAAGGACCATCGTTTAAAATGACCATCTTGGCGCAATCTTTATAGCCCAGCTCAAAAAGCGCATTGGAAATGCATTTGTTGAAACTGATCAGATAAGCAAAGGAGTTCCTGATTTCAGCCGATAATACTCACTGACTCTACTCTCCAGACCCTGGATTTTCCAACTGATAGCCCGAGATCTTCACTTCAGTATCAATGTTTAGCTTATCTTTCATTATTCTTTTCACTAAATTAGGATAGTAGTGTTTCTTCTTTATGAATCCCATAACTGACCCAGTTTTCTCATTTTCAAGATGGAGAGGTTTCATTGGACTTTCTTATCACAATTGTGTGTGAGACTCAGGTACCTTTTGGCTTGAGCAAGTGTCAAAGTCCTTATCAAAAGAAAAAAATATTATGTCTTTTTGAAAGACTGGTGTCTAAGGCCCAGATTCTGACCAAAAAATGAAAAATGAGAGTGTCTACCTCCATTGATCATTAGCGGTTTTCCTAAAATGATTGTCTGGGAGGGCTGGTTTTCCCTGGTTGAGAATGAGAAGCTTGTACTCTTGTTAACCAGTTAGTGGGAGGTGGGAAAATAAAGGTGAGAAATGACAGTGTTAGCCTGTACCTGACAACTCTTTACTGTTCACAGGGAACTTTCCTTTACATGATCTCATTAGATCTTCCCACAGCCCCTGTGATATAAACAGGGACCATATTAGAGCTATATTAGAAAAGGCAGAGTTGACTGCGAACCAGACCTGGAGTGACAAGACCAGTGTTCAGGTCAGAGCTACCCCCTGACTGTGTCCCATTAGCCACAATGCTGGACTTTTCAGAGCCTTTATTTGCTTGAAAAGGAGTGATATTGTTTCCTCAGAGATTAATTTGTGAAAGCACCTACCGTGGAATAAATACTAAATAAATAAGAATAGGACCTGAATCTCAATAATCAATGTGCAACATATAAGATGCAACTGACTTCCTGAGGTCAATTAGCTGCAGAGACAGGGATGGGGTTGGAAACCTCTGAATCTTACTGGGGGTGATGGCGGGTTGCACCCCTTTGGATTCCATTATAAAATAAGAACGTAAAGAAGCTGGACTGGGAGGATAAAGGACAACCTGTACCCAAGCAAAATTGTGAGCACTCTTGATTCTGTCATCACTGGAATGAGCCCCAAGAGACTTTTATTCCCCTGTACCCGAAACCCTTCTCTTGGGCCACTGCTTGTGCCTCCTGAAAATTTCTGGCATGATGCTTAGCCACTAGATTACAAAGAATGCATGCTTAAAAATAATATATGAGTTGCTTTCCAAAATCAGAGATTTTATAAAGTAAATTTTGCTTTGATTTTTAATGAATTAACGTCGCACTTCCAGAGTTAATTATAACTTATTGGGATGAAAATATATATTTTTCAGCCTAACTGAAGATAAAAGAATACAGCATTGGGAGGTGTAAGCCTTTTTTTTTTTTGAAGTGTATATGAATAATCAAACGTGAATAAATCAGATATTAATCACTGCTAATATTTTGCAAAGGTGCAAATTAAAATTCCAGAGAGAGTTTGACTGATTTGACTAACAAGGAGTTTAAAACAGCAGAATCCCACTTGAACATAAAACTATTACACTCATAATAATCCTATGTAGTTATTGAGAGAGCCAAATTGAAACTCTTTCTTATATTTACATAGAATTATGAGGTACATTCTGTGTGTGTTTACCAGGTGCTTACTAGCTAAAGGATTTTTAATGAAGAAAGGTAGCTGAAAATATTTTTATGCTGCATCAAATTTATTCTTAAGATGCTATGATACTGCTGTAGTTTAGGATGCTATATTAGTTTATCTTGTGAGTATGGGAAATCGATGTTAAATTCAAAATAAATATTTTAACACAAAAATCTTTAATTTAAATTGTTTTCTCCATAAAAGCTATCAGGAGCTAGCCAGTCTTTTGACGGATTGCCAAGCCACTGGTAGAATAGTAATAATAATAAAAAAACTGTAGAAATATCCAGGGTAAGAGGGCAAACAGGACTTATCATTCATGAAAATTACATTCATGGTTCAGCCACAATTGTTACTGACTCATGTATGTAGGATGTGTTAAAAAAAAAAAAAAGACTCCTATTTAAATGAAATCTCATTTCTACAGCCATCTATGAAAAAGTGGCAGAATCTAACATTTTAGTCTTGGAATGACTATAGCCTCATGAATATTCCATCACTGACAGTTGCCAGGATCTTGAACTAAGCAACAACAGAAGGTCAAAAATAAGCAGAGAACACATCACTGAGTTTTAGTTGATGTTACAGCTTGATTTCAAGCGATAAATTTTTCCATACAATGGGTTCTTATCATGCCTGTGGTTGACATGCATTTATGATATAGTTGATGCCCTCTTGAATGTTTCCTAAAGCCACTGTCCACACAGAGTATTGTTTTTTTCTGACATGTTAATTAATTCTATAGTGTCCAGGAGTTCTACTACCTAATTCCTCAATTCTTTCATCCAGATAAAAAAGCCATAGCAAGAGTGAGTTGAATGTTAATTTAAAATAAACAAGTCTACAGAGTGTAATATAAGTGACAATTAGTGAAAATGGTGATTATAATCTAGGAAAAGCAAGACAACTTCATGTAGTTGAATTTTGCTTCTAGAACTTTCTGTGTCCTGAAAGATATTTTATAACCTTACATATAAATGCCCTGATTTTTCAATCTCTCAGTGCTATGAGAAGGCTGCTAACAATTATTAGGAATATGTTTTATAAATACCTCCAGGGTATGAAAATTACAAAATTTCAATTCCAGTGTAGGAAAGGAAATGTAACAATCTGATAAATAAAAGACCAAATATCTTGTTTCCCTTTCCACTACTTGAGATAATACAAGTTTCATTTGTAATTCAGGAATGTGAATTGCAGTAATAAATCTCAGCATTTCTTTGTGTGTGACACAGAAGAGTGAGTAAGCAAATAATGGGTTTCTTGCCTATTCTTACACAAGTTGTCATGTGGTCCATGCTAGGTGATAGGACTAAGCTCAGCCTGTTACACAGAAGTACTGACATGGCAGTAGTAAAGATTAAAAAGGATTTTTTTTAATATATATTGGGAAAAGATGATATTCTGAAGACCAGCCCAAGAAATGGATGCCTATTACTAAAGGCTCAGCAACAGCCTCCCACCCCATGCTGGGTGTGGCCTCTCTTGACACATTGCTTGGGGACCCAGGACTCTGTCCCTTGAGCCTCCTTGTGAGCATGCCATGTGGTCTGACTGGTCCTTCTGTATCTTGCCAGACAGGTTCTACCCATCATTTGACATAGCCAAATATAGGAAGCAAAGAAACGTAAGGAATAAAAGTCACATAAATCTTAAGAATTTTTAGAATCTCACTAATATGGTCCCTTCTCTCTCTCTCTCTCTCTCTCTCTCTCTCTCTCTATATATATATATATATATATATATATATATATATACATACCATTTTTAGTATATATATACATATATACTATATTTAGTATATATTTTATTTAGTATATATTTAGTGTATATATATATATATATATATTTATATATACTAAAAAAAAAGGACTAGAAACCCTAACATTTACTGAGTGCTCCTTCAAATCCCTTTTGAAGATAATCTGGGTGTATAACAAATCACTCTCTCTTTTTTTCTTAAGATTTTATTTATTTATTTATTTATTTGACAGAGAGAGAAAGAGTGAGAGAGGGAGCATAAGCAGGGGGAGTGGGAGAGGGAAGCAATGCTCCCCTACTGAGCAGGAAGCCACATGCAGGGCTTCATACCAGGACTTCGGGATCATGACCTGAGCCGGAGGTAGATGCTTAACCAAGCGAGTCACCCAGGGGCTCTAGTCAATCACTCTTTACAAGTCAACTACTATGGGTCAGTTCTGCTCTGGAAGCTGTTACAGATACATAAAGATACTTAATCTTTACAGCATCCGTCTTGACGTAGTTACTATACTCCTTATCTCTGTAGACAGAGAAACTAGTGCTCAAAGGACTGAAATGGAGCAAAAATTGAAACCCCATCTGCCTCTCCAGTGGTCTTTCCAGAAGAGTTCCCAACCATAACAGTTTGATGTGTTATGAAGAAAAAGTAAAATTGTGACCTCTTCTCGCTGCTGCTGATTGCCAAATGCAAGTCTGTGTCTGTGGCCCACAGAGGGAAGTGGCTTCTCCTCATTCTCAAGTTGGGTAAAGTGCAGTCAAATCAGGTTTTGGTTTAGACACACAAAGAACCCAACACTTTAACTGTGAGGCTGCATACCCACTTTCTTTTTTATTTTCTTTTAAGATTTTATTTATTTATTTCACAGAAAGAGAGATAGAGAGACAGAGACAGAGCATGAGCAGAGGGGAGAAGACAAGGGGAAAGGGAGAAGCAAGCTTCCCCACTGAGCAATGACCCCCATGTGGGGCTCGATCCCAGGACCCCAGAGTCTTGACCTGAACCGAAGGCGGATGCTTAACTGACTGAGCCACCCAAGAGCCCCATACTCAGTCTTGATAGGACCTGAGCACTACGAATGGACTCACTGCATCACTACAGGACTTTTACCTCTTCCAGTTCTTCCCCAATCTTCTGTACAATTTTTTGTGTGTTTGATTTTTATATTCCTTTTAATATATTTACACAAAAATAGATAATAAAATATTTTATTTACTTATATATTTATTTATGCATTAAATCAACATACACATAAAGAACTATATAATCTTTTTGTTTATGGAGATTGACTCTCCAAGTCTTTTTTTTTTTAAGTTTTCAAAGACCAGTCATATTTTAAAAATGGAAGATTCATCAACTAGAATCTAATAAGAATTGCAAGTAGTCACAGCCCTGAAATAACCAGAATTGTGGATAACAGACATAATAGGAAAGATAAGTGATTAGTAAATAAGTCAAATGACTTATTCTTTTAAGAATGCATCATTACATAAAAATGGATATTACTTTAAGTCATTCTTTTACTCTTTGAATTAATAGCAATACAAATGCATACACCTCAGATTTAAGCAGAGCACCTGTTTAAAGCTCTCAACTAAATATCTTAATTCCCCTTAGATGATACTCCGCTTCCTAGACCCTTTATTTACTAATCTGCAAAGTGGGAATGCTAGAACCTCCCTCTAGGAGCTGTTTTGAGAACCAAATGCCACAATGTTTCTAAAGTACCTAATCACTGTGTTACTATGTAGCAAGCTTGGCAATCAAGGAAGTTTCCTTGAATCCAAATGTCACTGATTGGCTTGTAGTATAGTAAAGTCTTCAGCTCTCAAAGATATTTTGAATTATGACCATCGTACTACTATTTCAAAGCACATGAATGCAATTTAGTAAGGTTTTTAACACAATTCAAAACAAAGGAGGCATTCTGGCAAATTGAGTTTTCAATAAAGCTAAAAGAGCAATCCATTTCACTCTAGCAAAGATGATTTATATTCAGCTAAAAAGTGATCTTTATTCTTATCTTACATAAAAATAGTGTGTCTAGTTTGTAAAGGGAAAGTGAATGTTTTCCCATCTGCTAACTAGGAGAGCTCTCATTTTTACCTGTTGACTAAGAGGCAGGACATAATTTGAATTCTATGCTTCATGCATCTATACTAAAAACAAAATTTAAGTATGATTTCCTATAACTTTTATGTTTGCACTTTAAAGAAATTTAAGATAGAGCCCAATGTTCAGTTGTCTCTTAAAGTGTTTGAAAGCTTTTGTTACTTTCTGCCAAGTAAAGCAGATTTAGTCTTATGCAGATAATAATTGCATTGGATGTGTGGCAACTTAAAGAATTTATATAAACATCCACTAAAAATTGTTATGTGGTGGATTTTAAATTATGCTTTCTGTTTTGAAAAGACTTTTAAAGGGCTATTTCTAGGAAATACGATGCATGTTACCTAGGCACTACTGCAACCACGAATAGGCAATATTAGGAATGAGCACTAATTTCAGAAAACAGATCAAGATAGTTAATACCTTGGGGCACCTGGATGGCTCAGTCGGTTAAGCACCTGCCTCGGCTCAGGTCAGGATCCCATGGTTCTGGGTTTGAGCCCAATGTTGGACTCTCTGCTCAGCAGGGAGTCTGCTTCTCCCTCTGCCTCTGCTCCACCCACTCATACTGTCTCTCTCAAATAAATAAATAAAATCTTGAAAAAAAATAGATAATGCCTTTGGAGGGGAAATAAACATTTTCTTCTAGCCAGCCAAGATTAGAATGAAGCTGTGAGAACTCAGTTTTTCCCAGCATTTACGTGTGTGTGTGCATGTGTGTGTGTGTGTGTGTGTGTGTGTGTGTGTGTGTGTGTGTGATTTGGGACAATTTGAAGGATACGTCATGACTCCCATGTAAAATTATAACTTTACAAAATTACTATAGACAGAAAGCAGTTAGATTTCCGGGTTAAGTAGCAGTCTGAGCAAAATAAATAAAGCAATATAGTAGGGTAATATAATGACAATTTATTGCATTTATACTTTTATTTGACCTGAGCTTATGGTGTTGGACCAACACATTCATCTGCTTCAGTTATCTCTAAGACAAGGTAATTGCATAGTTTGGTAACATTTTATATTATTGTTGATTACATGTTGCTATTTTAATCTTTTGTCCCCACAATTGCTCCAACTGTCCTGAGCAACAGGGAGCCCATTTTACAACTAAGTAAATTAGGGGGCTTGGAGATGAGGTGACTTGCCTTAAGATCATATAGAATCAATGCAGAAATGAGACTAAAAACAATGAGAAGCTGATTCCCAATATAGTATTTCTCCCAAGACCACCTTGTGGGAGCAGTACAATCCATGTATTTAGGCAGGACCTGACATGTACAGGCTGTATCTGAACCCAATTTAATTAGCATCTTTTGCATATCTCTCCATTAACTCAGTACTTCACATCCTGCAAAGCACATTTTTTGGTCATGTGACACCTTTAAGGGACCTCAAAGCCATATGCATTCCTTTTTTTAAAATCTGTTTCAGTTACAGTATAGGCAACATCTTTCATGCAACCATAATCCAAATGGATTTGAATCTAATATCAGGGTACTTCAAGTTGATATCTATTTATTTTAACTTTTCAGTGCCTACTGGAAAAATGCAACAGAATTAAAGCCACAAGGAAAAGCAGTTTCAGTGTAAGAGCAGAGGAAAAACATGTCTCTTGTTAATCGCCCCCCACCCATCTCCTTACATTTGCACCATTCAGAATTTTATACATCCTGAAACTGAATCCATCATTGTGTAGATGCCTTCTTTTGCACTAAGGCATTCCATAAAATGTAGAAGAGCTGAGCTTCCAAATCTAAGACCATGTGATGGCTTTCAGCAAGGGGCATCTCTGATACATAAAAAGTGGTGCAAAGCAATTATAACAACAGTAAATTGTGGACATTTCTGGAAAGCTTGATCAGTAAGCTCTTTAGAAATGGTACCCACCCAGGAATGGTGCTTCTTTTTCCTTCCTCGCACCATATCTGTCTCCTTGTCTGATTCAATCTATGGCACAATGTGATAATGTGCTTTGGAATAGGTCCTTGGTGGCAGAAACTGGGTGATAGCATGAGAGAGCAACATGTATGGATAAAAATGATAGCCATTGCTTTCTGTGGAATGCTATTTGCCAGAAACACAGAGCCTAGACCCTTCCCAAGGCCCAGCCAGCTATAGCAGAAGAGCACCAGCCAAATCTCATGTGCAAAAAGGAGAGCTGCTCCTGTATTTCAAGTTATGTTCAAATTCAGGCCCTTGAGTCCCTGTAAGGTCAACAGTGGAGCTTAAAGTTATTATAGCTATCTAGGAAAAACATTCAATTTCCCGTTTTCCTGTGTTTCCTGACCCTCCAGGGGACTCTTTGCTACTTCCTTTCCTATATGGAAAGTGGGGTGGAGTGATAAGAAGTGAGGGTAGCAGACTGCTTGGGTGGGAAGCCCCTCACCGTCCACCACCGGGCAAGATGGGCAAGTTTCCACAGCTCCCCTTGCCTCGGTTTTCTCAAAATCACTACTACTCAGGACTGGGGCACCTGGGTGGCTCAGTTGTTGGGCGTCTGCCTTCTGCTTGAGTCTTGATCCTGAAGTTCTGGGATCAAGCCCCGCTTTGGTGGGAAGCCTGCTTCTCCCTCTCTCACTCCTCCTGCCTGTGTTCCCTCTCTAGCTGTGTTTCTCTCTGTCAAATAAAAGAAATCTTAAAAAAAAAAAAATCACACAACCTGATATCTTATTGCTCTTGTTATCCTGCTGTCTGGTTTCTGAGGAAGAAGCCTCTCTCTCTTGATTTATTTTTTATTTTAAGATGAATTTCTAAATGTCGGTTTTATTTCTATATGTCAGTTATATCTCATGAAAGCCAGCGCAGTGGGAAGGGACAACATGTCCAACTGCAAGTTCAACCCTCCAGTAATCCTCTTTGTTTTTAAATATTGAGTCTCTCACTTAGGACTGACCGCCTTCTACCTCCAAATATGTCTTCCATTTTCTTAAAAGGCAATTAACGACTATTCCTAAAGATTGCTATATACTCAAGTATCTGCCCCATCACTCCAACCATTCTTCACCACCCTATATCTCAAAGGTGGCTTATTTTTCTCCTTCTGTAAACCACTAAAGACCTCCGATCTCATATGTCTCCTGTCATAACCTCAGTTTGCTCATCTTTAAAATGCAGGGAAGGGAAAAGAGGAAGGGTTCATTCAAGAGAACAGATACATGATCTCTTAGATCTTGTCCTGTTTGGATGTGATTCTGTGACTCCCTGAGTTGACAGTGCCTTCTCCCTTGCCAGTCAGTGTGACATGTGAACACCCCCCAAGGTTCTGCTTCTCTGTCTGAATTCCTGTGATCTCAACCAGCCCTACAGTTTCCACACAATGTTATTTAGGGGACTGACACATCTGTGTCTCCCACGCGACTCTCATTTTCAACCTCTAATTCCATGACTTCAGATACCGTGTGAACACCCCTCCAGGGTTTTCTGCTAGCACCTCAAATTTACCAATTTCCTCACTATACTGAGCTCCTCCTCCTAGCTTCACCCAAGCTACCGTTACTCTCCTGGTGACCAAGATCGGAAAACTTGCTATCATCGTTTTCCACTCACAGGTCTCCAAAGCCTATTTCTATCTCTGCAGTATCTCTCATGGTATTACTTCCTGCACATTCCAAGTACCAGCACCCGCATTGTAGACTTGGAACTATTGGAAGCAAGAGAAATTGAGAGATGGTCTCTTGTCTGGAGTAATGTTCTTCAGGTCCTAAGGTTGTTCTGCTCTGTCCATTCCTTATGCTCAAATTCACAGAATAATTCTTTTATGACATGGTTTTATTGTACCATTTCAATGCTCAGAAGTCTTTGATGGATTCCTCATCACCCATTAAATAAAAGGCACACTCCTTGGGAAGAGCAGCCATTATATGTTATGTACTCCTTATAGTATGGTGGCCCTAGCCTCCCTACAGTTATGTGCCATGGGGACTCTGTCTTCCCGATGGTCTGCTATCAATTATTACCTACCTCCTATTATTTTTCAGCTTGTTCCCTATATATCCAAAAAGTCCAACACTGTTGTTTTTTGAATGTCTCCCTTACTATTCTGCCCATCTGAAATTAATTTTACTTGGAATGTTCAACTCTCTTGACCTCTGCTTTCTAAAATTCTATTCTTCCTTCAAAATCCAGTTCAAAATGTTCATGAGTGAATGTTATCTCTTTCCTACTTCTAAATTCTCACAACACAGTGGACCCCTCCAATGGCTTTCTATCTTGTTCTGCCTTTAATTGTTGATGTGTGTCTGAGAACCTCTATAATTAGGTAGAGCTCTGTGGATTTGACTAGATTCCTCTTTGAATTTTTCCCAGTGTAGAGTGTCAACCAGATTTTGTACTCTGTACAAAAAAAAAAAAAACTTTGTAAGCTGCATCTTTGTACATAACTCTCTTATGTATTGAAAAAAATGCTGCATTATCAAATATATCTTATTTTTAATAAAATCCCCCAAATGATTTTAAAATGGGTATAAAATGTTTTATAAAATGTACAAGATCATTATATCTCACTTCTCTGACTTTCTACTAACATAATTTTTTAAAAATATTTTTCTATTTTCACACCCAACCTTTGGTGAATAATACATATCCATCTGGGAAAGTGTGAGTCATATGTCATAACATATATAGCCTCCAAGCTTTTTAAATTGGAAGCCTTTTTTTTTTTTAATGTTGTTAAGAGATCATTTTAGTCATAGTTTGAGTTTTGAACTTTTGGCAACTAATAAGTACCTGTGGTTGATTTTGAAAAACACGTGTAACAATATTAATTAAACTGAACATAAGACATCCCAGCATTGACATTCTGCTTTGACAGTTTTTTTTTGAATACAGCAATTCACTTCTGATCCATGACTGTCATTAAATAAGCCATCCCTCTTAAAGAGTAAAATCTTATTTCAAAATATCTACAAGAGATTTTCCATTGTTGAACAAGGTGTTTATTTTTTTTTCCATAGTATAAATTGTCTCTTTCTTTTTATTGCTGTTAACTTTCTTTTAAATCTAATTGTTTGAATTAGTAATAGGGTCTTAGGATTTAATGCCAGGAAGTATCCCCTTCTTGTCCTCCAGCTTCCCATTTCTGCCCTACCACCGAAACAGGTCACCACTGACTTTGTTTCTTCTGTTCTCCTTCTTCAGAGTTTATAGATTCTTCTTCCATCTACCTCTTTTTCTTTTTACAAAAGAAGACTCTGCTCCCTTATCACTTGGAGATCTTCCATATACATTCTTCATTCTTTTTTAATTTGGCATAGTATTCCATGGTGTGGTGCTTCATAATTCAATTAACAAATCTATTGAAAGGTATGTCATTTCAGTTCTTTGCAATGGCAAACAATGCTTCAGTAAAGAGCCTTGCATAAATATGTTGTACAAATGCAAGTATAATGGAATTTCTGGGTAAGAAATGGGTATGCATGTGCAATTTTCATAAATATGCCAAACTGTCCTCTCTATGTGTTGTACCAATTTACACTGTCATTATCTAGATATGGGAGTGTCTACTTTCCCTGGCTTTGTCAAATTTCTGTATTTTGGTCAATCTGACAAGTGAAAAAAATCTAAGTATATTTTTTCTATAATTAAATGTCATTCATATTTCCATTTTTAGGTTACAGTTAGAATTTATCCTGATGTGGGCTAGGAGGTATGGATACAATTTAGTTTTCCTCTGTTGGCTCACCAGTTATCTCAATATCATGTATTAAGTGAAGAATCTATCTTTAATTCAGTGGCTTGAGATGCTTCTTTTACCCAGTAAATTCATGTAAATAGTTGGGTCAATTTCCAGAGTTTCCATTATACAGCCTTTCTCTTCTTGTACTGAAATTCTGTTGTGATTTTTCCAGTGTTTTAATATATTTTAGTACGTGTTACTGTTAATCCTTCTTCATTGCTCTTTCTGACTATTTCAGTTAATTTTTCTACTTGCACTATTGGATACCTTGTCCAATCCCATAAAACAAAAGAATTCCCAATAGTATTTTATTAGTATTCCATTATGTTTAAAACTAACTTATAGAAATGATAGAGTCCTTTTCTTCAGGAATACTGCATGTATTTCCATTTCTTCGAGTCTTCTTCTGTGACCCTCAGTAGTGTTTTAAGGTTTTATTCTCATACACCTTGCACATTTCTTACTTAATTTATTACTATTATTATGTGTATTTCATGCTGCTACTATAGTAGGATTTTTCTTTTATTATACTTTATATCTGATTGACACTTTCTAAAACAAATTAAGATATCAAAACCTATGAAATATAGCTAATGCTGTGTTCATAGGAAAATTATTAGCCATAAATACCTCTGCCAGTAAGTATATAAAATGTATTAAAATGAAATAAATAAGTTAGATTTAAAATATAGGTAGGTTAAAAAAGGAAAAACAATAAAAATATGGAGAGCAAATGAAAGGTATTAATAAAGAGAAGAAAATAGGAAGTCAGGAAACAGAAAGTAGAACTGAGAAATGAAATAAAGAATCCAGGTTTTTGAAAATGTAATAAAATAGATTGGTTCAAGAAAAGAGTAAAGTACAAAATATATAAACACAGAATCCTATAAAGGACTGAGAGAATCATATGACACTGATTTGTTCATTTCTTCATAAGTTTGAAAAATCTGGAAAAATATAATTTATGAAAAACTGATCACAGAAAAAGATAGAAAATCAAAACACATTGATATCAAAACAGGTTGATATCAAAAGAAGAAAATGAGAAAGTTGCTGCGCTTTGCAATAAAAATAGCTACATGTCTAGAAGACAAATATTTAAAGCTATTAAAATCTGTTCCAGGGGCACCTGGGTGGCTCAATTGGTTGAGCGACTGCCTTCGGCTCAGGTCATGATCCCGGAGACCCGGGATTGAGTCCCACATCAGGCTTCCTGCTGAGCTTCTCCCTCTCTCACTCCCCCTGCTTGTGTTCCCTCTCTGGCTGTGTTTCTCTCTGTCAAATAAATAAATAAAATCTTAAAAAAAAAATCTGTTCCAAATCATCGGGGGAGACAAAGAACAATTGCAGCTTTTTTGGTAAGAAGTGATTATAATATTGATACCAAAATTTGACAGAAATTACACATATACACATAAAAAAAAACACAACTAGGGAACAACCTCTCTAATGAATATCAACACAGAAGACTAACTAACATATTAAACAGATGAGGGCTATGAATGTATCTGACCAAGTGAGGTTTATTCCAGGAATGCAAGAGTGACTCTATATTAGGTAATGAATTAATTTCATATAAATTACATGATAAGTCCATGATAGTATTTTACATAATTCAACACCCATTCTTGATTTTTACAGCTAGATAAAATAGGATTCAGTTGACACTTTCTTAATGGGATGGGATGCATATGTCTCAGCATAAAAATCATGCTCATGTTAATAGGGGTAACACTAGAATCAGTTCCATTATATTAAAATAATATAATGAAGTCACCCCATAACAACTACTTGTAACACATTGAAAGTCCCAACCAATACGACAAAATGAAAGATGTATTAAAGTCATTAACATTGGGGGGAAACTAAGTAAAACTGTCCGCCCTAGCAGACGATTTTCTTGTGTTTTTGGAAAATTTATAGTAAATCTACTTCAACCAGTAGAGGGATTCAAATACAAATGTAATATAAGTTAATAAATACTTTTCCTAGGTAATATAACTCTTTATATTTATCTGAAGAATATTATTTTATTGTCCTGTCAGTTGAGCCTCAAAAGTAATCATTTTTATTTTTATTATTTTTATTTTTTTTAAAGTAATCATTTTTAAGTGCCAAATTTATGGATCTTTGACCACAGGCAGAATCTGGGATCTCTTTGTCATTGATCTTGACTTCCTACTTTTTATTTAGGAAGAAAACCACTTCAGACCCATATATGCACAGTCCACAGGTAGCCCTGATCGATCTCACCAATTAAGGCATCGTTTCCCCTGATTGTGGCTGTGGTGTCAACACTTTCAAGTGCTATCATTTACAGCAGAATATAGTAGATTTAGGAAACAGTCTGATAAAATAACTAGAATTAGTTGTGTTTTAGCCTTAACAATAGCAAATAACTGGTAGAATGAACTTTGGGACAGTCATCGGCAATAAATGGTGACATGTGTACTAAAGTGTGAAAACGCCAAGCCCTCCTAATGTGGTTATATTTAATATCACCATCTCAAGAGTGTGTTGTAGATAAAGTCATGATTTGAAATCCTTAAAAGGAGAAATCTAGATCTTTACAAATGTCCTATGCTAGATAATGGCTTTGATTGAACTTTTAAGATATATGTCCATTAATGGAGGGGCAGCCAGCTTGTACAGGGTCTATATTAGAAGCTCTCACTAAACCACAGATGTTTGCAATTGAATGTAGGAATTAACTTCAGAAATCCCCACAGCAAATACACCCAGCCTATCCTGCAGTACTCCAGGGCAGGTGGGTTCTCGATAACCATGGGCTTGAGCAGCTTCCATCATCAAGGTCTAACAGTAAGTCATGGAAACAGCAAGGCCAGGTGATAAGTGAATCTGAATTGAAAAGTCATTTGGGGTCATGTTTGGCATGCTGGCATTTTTTTTTCACAAATATAATAAAACTTTTCAGATAGCCAAATAAATTGTTATTCTCATCTGAACAGCCTCATTTTGTGAGAACCAAGTTCAAGTCACTGTGAGGAAAGATAGGTGATCCAGCAAGAGACAGGACTGCACCGAGTTTGTTTGGAAATAAACATACTTGTATCGATCACACAGCCCAAAGTAGCAACAGGTAGTTTCCAACAGGACTAGCGTAATCAAAGAAAATGATTTGGTAAGGGACTCATCTAAAATAGATAGTCATAGCCATGCAATTACTCATTTTGCTGTTTCTCAATAAACACAGGAACGATAGAAGATATAACAACTTATTTCATGAAGTCTACACCCAAGCTAAACAAGTAGATGTCATCCAAAAACCATTTCTCACTTTGAAGTACCCTTCCTATCAGAAAGCTCATCTTACTTTCTGAAAAAAGATTAGTAGTGTTTTATCTCAAGTTTCTTCCTCTTTCTCTGCAATTACAAAAAAAAAGGGTATCTGTAATTACAATTAACTCTTTTGACATCATTATAGGAATAGTAAAGATACCTTGTTACACATGGTTGGAAATAAACATTTCCACCCATGTTCAACTTTGATTCGCTTCCATACCAGTTTAGCTGATAATGTTAAATGCTTGAAAATGTATTTACTGTGCATGTGAGTATGCAGGCAAATCATCTTAAGGGAGTAGTTGCAACTAGAAATGCTCTAAGCATTATTTGGTAAAACTACAAGAAACTTAATTAGGAAGAGTCACAATGAACATTTGTAGAATAAATGAAGAAAGAAAATTAAGCCTTAAGCCTTTGTAAGACTGTAATAATTCAAGGCAGGACTAAGGCTCTGTTGAATTAAAAGTTGGTTTTTAAACAAACATGAAACAGCCAGAGTTAGAGTGGGTTTTATGGTGTTGGTGTCTAATTGCTGTAAGCCCTCCTGATTCCGATGGAAGCACCAGAGACCCTTCTTCTGCCTACCAAGCTCTTTGATAGTCTATTGTAATGCATTTCAACCAACTTATAAATCATTTTGCAGAGACTAATGATTTATTACTGCTGTAATGAACTTCACAGGCATCAATACATTAGTATCTACTTTGAAAAGAAACTTGTCAGGTCCCATTGGAATGATGATCAGTTTACTATTGTTATTAATGACCCTGATCAGCTCTTTGGATCTATGAATAACCTTTTTAGATGACAGAGGTCTTCCATTTGGGGAGAAAATCGATGCATATGTAAAATAAAAGTATAAGCTGTTCTTTTTCCAATCCCTTTATCAATGCCAGGGATTTTTAGGCTAAAGCTTTAACATTATTTTAAAATCTACCTGATTCAATCCCATTAAAATGCTGGTGAATACATCTTTAAAGGACATTGTCATTCCAATTGCTTGTCTCTATGTTACTAAATTATGGTGTTTTCTTTCTTTCTGCTTGAAGCCTCAGCTGGACCCCAGTGGTTTGACTAAAATAGAAATTACCATGTGAGAGCCTTTTTTTTTTTTTTTTTAATGTTCAGTGATGTCAGACATTTGACCTGTGAGGCTTTTAAAACTGACCTTGTTGCTTCTTTCCATTCATTAAACTACAACCTTTGCTCCCTTGTCATAAAAGATAAATGAAGATTCACACAATCTTTGTTTAAGAGAAGATTTATTGTTTACATTAATGTAGATTAAGTGGAAAGATACCAATTATTTTTCAAGTCAATCAGATGTCTTCTTTGAGGTTTCAATTTATAGCCTGTTTCTCATTATTATAATTTCCATATACTCAATGGAAGTTTTTCAGAAAGTAACATACAAACGAGCAATTTTCATGGAAATCCCATATTCTATACTTTGTCTTAACCAGATAAGCAAGTTTTTGAATATGGTTTTTGGTAAGTGATTAAAATTGGGTTTTAAAATGGTAATTTTCATTCTATGAGGTTGTCACAATGATTAATTTCCATATAGGATTAAAGCTTTGGAGAAAATTTTGAAATCAAAGTGATTATTTATACAGTTAGTAGAGAATGGTTCTAAGAAGAGAAGCAATACGAAGAAGTTTCTATACAGTAAAGCTTCCTAAATATTTTAATCATTGACCACACAAAAAAT